>JAJPUD010009707.1:0-55964 GCA_023553655.1 Myrmecobius fasciatus | reverse complement strand
GTTTCAATTTCTTTATCTGAAAATTGTCTGTTCATATCCTTTGACCATTTATCAATTGGAGAATGGCTTTAATTCTTATACATTTGAGTCAGTTTTCTATATATTTTAGAAATGAGGCTTTTTTTCAGAACTTTTGAATGTAAATGTGTTTTCCCAGCTTATTGCTTCCCTTCTAATCTTGTCTGTATTAGTTTTATTTGTACAATAACTTTTTAACTTAATATAATCAAAATGATCTATTTTGTGATCAACAATGATATCTAGTTCTTCTTGGTCACAAATTCCTTTCTCCTTCACAGATCTGAGAGGTAAATTATCCTGTGTTCTTCTAATTTGTTTATAATGCCATTCTTTATGTCTATATCATCAACTCATTTCGACCTAATCTTGGTATACGGTGCTATGTTTGGGTCAATGCCTTGTTTCTGTCATACTAGTTTCCAGTTTTCTCAGCATTTTTGTCAAATAATGAGTTCTTATCCCCAAAACTGGAGTCTTTGGGTTTGTCAAACAGTAGATTGCTATATTCATTGAATATTTTGTTCTGTGAATCTAACCTATTCCAGTGATCAACTGCTCTATTTCTTAGCCAGTACCAATTGGTTTTGATGACCACTGCTTTATAATATAGTTTTAGATCTGGTACAGCTAGGCCACCTTCATCTGCCTTTTTTTTTTTCATTAATTCCCTTGAAATTCTTGACCTTTTGTTCTTCCAGATGAATTTTGTTGTTATTTTTTTTTAGGTCAGTAAAATAGTTTCTTGGAAGTTTGATTAAATAGATTAGGTAGTATTGTCATCTTTATTATATTCGCTGGACTCATCCAAGAGCACTTGATATTTTTCCACTTGTTTAGATATGACTTATTTGTGTGGAAAGTGTTTTGTAGTTTTGCTGATATAGTTTAGTTCCTGACTTTCCCTTGACAAATAGATTCCTAAATACTTTATACTATTCACAGTTATTTTAAATGAAATGTCTCTTTATATCTCTTACTGTTGAGATTTTGTTAGTGAGATATAAAAATTCTGATGATTTATGTGGATTTATTTTGTAAATTGCAACTTTGCTAGTATTGTGGATTATTTCTAATAATTTTTAGTTGATTCTCTAGGGTTCTCTAAGTATACCATCATATCATCTGCAAAGATAATTTGGTTTCTCATTATCTACTCTAATTCCTTTAATCTTTTTCTTCTCTTATTGCCAAAGCTAGAATTTCTAATACAACATAGAATAGTAGTGGTGATAGTGGGCAACCTTGTTTCACCCCTGAACTTATTGGGAATAGTTCCAGTTTATCTCCATTACATATGATGCTTGCTCATGGTTTTTAATAGATGCTACTGACTATTTTAAGGAAAACTCAATTTATTCCTATACTTTCTAGTGTTTTTAATAGGAATGAGTGTTGGTTTTATCAAATGCTTTTTCTGCATCTATTGAGATAATCATATAGTTTTTGTTAATTTGGTTATTGATATAATCAATTATGGCAATAGTATTCCTAATATTGAGGCAGCCCTGCATTCCTGGTATAAATCCTCCTTGATCATGGTGTATTAACCAGGAAATGATTTTCTCTAATCTCTTTGCTAATATTTTATTTAAGATTTTTGCATCAACATTTATTAGGGAGATTGGTCTATAATTTTCTTTCTCTGTTTTCATCCTACCTGGTTTAGCTAGTATCTGTATCATAAAAGGAATTTGATAGGACACCTTCTTTCCCCATTTTTTCAAATAGTTTATATAGTATGGGAATTAATTGTTCTTTAAATGTTTGGTAGAATTCACATGTAAATTCATCTTGTCCTGGAGATTTTTTTCTTAGGGAGTTGATTATTTATTTTGTCTATTTCTTTTTCTAAAATGGGACTATTGGAGTAATTTATTTCCTCTTCTCTTAATCTGGGCAATCTATATTTTTGTATATATTCATTCATTTCACTTAGGTTATCAAATTTATTGGCATATAGTTGAGCAAAATAACTTTTAATTTTTGCTCTAGTTTTATCTTCGTTGGTGAAAAGGTCCCTCTTTCATTTTTGAGACTAACAATTTGATTTTCCTCTTTCCTTTTTCTAATCAAATTAACTAAAGGTTTATCTATTTTTTTGTTTTTTTTTTTCATAAAACCAATTCTTATTTTTGGTTATTAGTTCAATAGCTTTTTTTACTTTCAATTTTGTTAATCTCTCCTTTTATTTTTAGAATTTCAAGTTTAGTATTTGATTGGGGGTTTTTAATATATTCTTTTTCTAGCTTTTTAAGTTGCAAGCCCAATTCATTGATTTTCTCTTTCTCTATTTTTTGCAAGTAAGCATCTACAGACATAAAATTTCCTCTTATTACAGCTTTAACTCCATCCCCAAAATTTTGGTATGTTGTCTCATTATTGTCATTCCTTTGGGTGAAATTATTGATTGTGTTTCACCCATTCATTCTTTAGGATAAGATTATTTAGTTTCCAATTACTTTTTGGTCTATTTTCCCCTGGCCTTTTATTTAATGTAATTTTTATTGCATCATGGTATAGAAAAATGCAATTTACTATTTCTGCCTTTCTCCTTTTGGTTTTGAAATTTCTATATCCGAATATATGGTCAATTTTTGTATATGTTCCATGAACTGCTGAGAAGAAAGTGTACTCCTTTGTGTCTCCATTCAATTTTCTCCAAAGATCTATGATATCTAACTTTTCTAGTAATCTGTTTACCTCTTTAATATTTATGATTTGATTTATATAGTTTGAAAGAGCAAGGTTGAGATCTCCCACTATTATAGTTTTGCTGTCTATTTCTTCTTTAACTTCTCCTTTAGGAATTTCCATGCTATAACACTTGTTTAGTATTGATATTGCTTCATATCTATGGTACTTGTTAGCAAAATATAGTTTCCTTCCTTATCTCTTTTAATTTTTGCTTTTGCTTGATCTGAGATCAGGATGGCTACTGCTGCTTTTTTTTTTTTTTTTTTTTTTTTTACTTCACCTGAAATGTAATATATGTGTTTCTTGTAAACAACATATTGTAGGATTCTGGCTTTTAATCCGGTCTGCTATCCACTTATGCTTTATGGGAAAGTTCACCCCATTCACATTTACAGTTAAAACTATTAATTCTGGGGGCAGCTAGGTGGTGCAGTGGATAGAGCACCAGCCCTGAAGTCAGAAAGATCTGAGTTCAAATCTGGTCTCAGACACTTAGCATTCCCTAGCTGTGTGACCCTGGGCAAGTCACTTAATTTCAATTGCCTCAGCAAAAAGCAAAAAAAAACAAAACAAAAAAACCCAAAACAAAAAAACTTACTAATTCTGTATTTCCTGCCATTTTATTAATCCCAAAATAAACTTTTCTCTTTCCTTTTCCCGTATCCCTCCTCCCCAATGTTTTACTTATGAGTACTACTTGCTTCAAGTAGCCCTCCTCCTGTAGAATCCCTCCCCCTTTATTATACCTTTTGCCTACTATTTCTGTTTTCCCTTCTATTTAGCCTATTCTTTACCTTTTCCCTTTTCCCTTCCACTTTTCTATAAGGTGAGAGAAATTTCTCAGTGAAACCAAATATGTCTAATATCTTCTCTTTGAGCCAAATCTGATGAGAGTAAGATTCACACAATGTTCATCCCCCTCCCTTCTTTCCCTCAATTGTAATAGATTTTCTTTGCCTCTTCCTGAGATGTAATTTCCCTCATTTTACCTCCACTTTCTCCTTTTTCCTGTACAATTTCCTTTCAACCTCTAGTTTCTTTTTTATATTATAATAGTAAAATCAAATTATACATGCACTCTCTTTGTATACCCATAACAGAAATACAATTCTCAAGAGTTTTCTTTTTTACCTTTTTATGCTTCTCTTGAGTTCTATCTTTGGAGGTCAAATTTTTTGTTTAGGTCTGGTCTTTTCAGCAGAAATAAATGGAATTCACCTGTTTCATTGAATGTCCATCTTCTTCCCTGAAAGAAAAAGCTCAGTTTAGTGGGGTAATTTATTCTTAGTTGCATTTCAAGTTCCTTTGCCTTTCAGAATATCAGGTTCCAGGTCCTCCAGTCCTTTAAGTTGGAAGCTGCTAGATTCTTGGCAATCCTTATTGTGGCTCCACGGTATTTGAATTGTTTTTTTCTGGTTGCTTGTAATAATTTTTCCTTGGTCTGATAGTTCTGAAATTTAGCCACGATATTCCTTGGAGTTTTAATTGTGAGGTCTCTTTCAGGAAGTAATTGGTGAATTTTTTTCAATGGCTATTTTACCTTCTGATTTTATGACATCCAGGCAGTTCTCTTTGATGATGTCCTGAAAAATAGTGTTTAGGATATTTTTTTCATCATGGTTTTCAGGAAGTCCAATAATCCTTAAATTGTCTCTCTCAGATCAGTTGTTTTCCCAAGTAAGTATTTTACATTTTTTTTCTTTCTTTTTTTTTTGGTTTTGCTTGACTGATTCTTGATGTCTCATTGAGTCATTCATTTCCATTTGTTCAGTTCTTATTTTTAGTGAATTATTTTCTTCATTTGATTTTTTTACTCCTTTTTCTATTTGTCCAATTGAATTTTTAAATGAGTTGTTTTGTTCTATGGAATTTTTTTCCATTTTACAAATTGTTTTTTAAGGAATTTTTTTCTTTTTCTGTTTCACAAATTCTGTTTTTTTCTGGGAGTTGTTTTCTTTTTTCATTTTGTCAAATCTATGTTTTAATGAGTTATATGCTATTTCCATTTCACTAAGTCTATTTTGTGTTGCCTTTTATAAACCCTCTTGCATAGTTTCATTTCCTTTTCCCATTTTTCTTCTAGCTCTCTTTTAAGATTCTTTTAAATTTCTTCTAGGAGAGCTTTGTGTGATGGGGACCAATTTATATCACCTTTTGGGGCTTCATCTGGAGACAATATGTTTTTAATCTCCTTGGAGTTTGAAATGTGTTCTCTTTCACAATAAAAACTATGGTCAGAGTTATTTGTGCTTTTTTATTCATTAAAAAAAGTTGAGATCTATTTTTAGGGCAAGCTTCCTCTACAAGTGGCAGTGGCTGCACTGGGTCAGTGTTTACTGACTTCCAGTGCTGGGTGAGCGTGGCCAGATCCTCTGAGATTCTGATGTTTCTGGGTTCACTATTTATTTTTTGTGTTTGTGTTGGATATTTTTATAACTTCTTTGCTGATCTACTGGCTTGCAACCAGGATAGAATAGCCAACAGTGTTGTAGATTCCTCCCTGTAAATTCTCCAGCTACACTGCCCCAGGACTCTGTGCTGCCTATGCTTCTGGGTGACTGTGCTCAGCCTGCTTGCACTTGACCCGCTTCCCTTCATGCTGATTGAAACATACTTTTTCTGGCGATCTTTGAAATTATCTTCTGCTGGTAATGTGTTGCACTCCTAATATTTGTGGATTCTGTCAGTCCAGAACTAATTCAGAGGCTGGATTTGCTAATTAGTCTGAGGGTTGTGGGAGAAGGTCAGAAAGAAACGTGTGTCCCCTACACCATTTTGGCTCCACCTCGCAAGTCACTCTTTCAGACCTTAATGTTATCTTTTTTTTTTTTTTTTTTTAGCACAAAATAACACTCTTTTCCTTACTTCAGGGAGTTATAGTAATGAAAATATTTTATAAACTCTTGATCTCTATGACAATATAGCTTGTTATTTTGCAAGCTAAGGTTCAGAATCACAGTGCTAAGGTAACAAAGACTGGGTTAATTTTCCAGTGTTGTTTTCATTATGTAACTTACCCCTTTTCTCTGCTTTCACCTCGCACAATCACATTTCCACTTAGGCTTTCTGCTAGAAATATCATAATGTGGTTTGTGTCTGGATCTTCATAACATTTCCCATGTAAGCATCTAGACTACCAAATCATTAAATATGTGTCAATTAACCCAATCAAAGCAAAGTAAAACAAAAACTCAAGAATTCATATATAAATCTAAAGATAGTCAAAACAACGCTTCTTTTTTCAATGAGTTTCATTTTTATAGTTTATATAGCTTTCAAGATTTGTAGTTCTACCCTATGTAGAAGTACCTCTCATAGTCAGAGTGACTTTGGGGCTATCTGAGAATCAAGCCACTTCACTAGTGAATCACACTGCCCTTAGGACTTACCCCATTCTCCCTATGTGTGATACTATTCTTGCATCAAACTGGTTCTCCTTTCTACATAGTTTCTCTCCTTCATTCCTGTCCACCCAGAACATTTGGTATCTCTAGGGAGTCAATCCATTTTCTAGGATATAAGTCCTAGCACTATTCCATAACTTTTCCACTGCTACTAGCTTTTAACTTTATCTATCAGAATGACCCAAGTATTACCACTTTAGAATTGTCTTTATCTGATTCCATTCCAGGAGTCATGTGGCTTCCCAGAAGGACATTCATCTGTTCTATATCATGGATAAATATCTTAAACTCTCTAGATACAATTTCTTATTTTTGTAGAGGAAATTGATATAGATGATTTCTAAAGTTTCTTCCAGCTCCAATGTCCATGATCCTTGTGACAGATTTCCATTTTAAATGTTCTTCCATGTTCAGGGTACAAGTGTTTAACATGACTTGGAGGGTCTAGTGAATAATAATAACAATAGTAAAACCAACAACAATAACTAATATTTACAAATAGTGCTTTAAGATTTGAAAATACTTTGCATAGTTAATTCATTTGATCATCATAACAATTATTATTTATGTGATGAATGGACTGCAG
Source organism: Myrmecobius fasciatus (assembly GCA_023553655.1). Classification (NCBI taxonomy): domain Eukaryota; kingdom Metazoa; phylum Chordata; class Mammalia; order Dasyuromorphia; family Myrmecobiidae; genus Myrmecobius; species Myrmecobius fasciatus. The sequence goes on along the minus strand of JAJPUD010009707.1, from coordinate 49,259 downwards.
CAAAATACTAAGCCCCTAATAGCAACCCAGTATCTAAGCTGATCCTGTAGAATTATCTTGTACTGACAGAAATATCATGTACAGAAAGAGCTCTCCTATAGTGGTGCCCACTATAATCTAAGTTATAGATATCAGCTCCCAAAGCTATCTTGTATAAGTAAGATGGCCACCAGTTGAGTTACATATGTACACAATTAGCACTTCTGAAACACCTTATTAAGTCTTAAGTACTATTCTGTAGAATTCACTTTAAGGAAAAATAAAGATTAAATCTTATAAAAGTTTAAAAAAGGTTTAGAAGCAACTGATTAGATTAAAAGTTTTGTTCTAGGGCATGAAAAGAAAGAGACACTCTTTCTCTCTCTGATGTTTTCCTTGACTGCAGCAGGCATGGATGGATGGGAGAGAGAAGATCTTTTTTTCCATAAAAGGTCTCACTTCTCCCCTTGTTAATTGCTAATTCAATAGGAATTTTATTTGCCTTATGACATTCTTGCTCCTTAACCTGGGAGATTGAGTCTGTGAATTCATTTCAGATGATATACCACCTTTGTGATTTATTGTACCTCATCATGACCTGTTGTTGAAAATTTTTTGCTTTCCCATGTGAGGACCAGACTGATGTCTCAAGCCCTCTCAGTCAAAATAGCCTGTTTCCCTCACTTTGTCCTTCAAGTTTTTCAGTTGTTTTTGAGTTGTCCCTTCAAGCACCCAGGAAAACTTGCTGGGTCAAGCATGCTATGGGCTCTCATAGAATTCTCTCTCCACAGGGAACATCTCCACAGGGAATAAATGCTATTCGTTTTTCCCTTTCTGGGATAAGCAGCAGAGGCAAATTGACTACAGAAGCTCTGGTTTCCCTCTCCCTCTATTTTTTTTTTATAGCTCATGTCAAAGATAGGACTGTCCCCCCTCCACCTTATGGGGCTTCTCTGAAATTAACATTTGTATTATGTGCATTGTTATTTGTATTTTGTCTTGTCACTTTGTCTGTGTTTGTGTCTCTGTCTGCAGAATGCCCATCTCGTGTTTGTGCTATGAGCAAGATTCTGTTACCTTGAATGCTTTAAAATGCAGCCAGAAAGGAAAAAAAAAAAACTTCTAAGGGCTGTAGTTAAAAACCACACTGTGAAAGATTTATTAATTAACTTCCACTTTAGACTTTCTGTGAGAGATTAGGAAAATTCATAAGAATGTTTTTCTTTGGTCTCAACATTAGCCAAATAGAAGACACAGAAATAAAGTTAAATAAATGAAGTTGTACAACCACTAAAAACATATCAGCGGATTTTGGAGGTTCTGAGATTAATAATCCTTAAGGAGTTGGCAATTAGTCATTTTAAGATTATCAGGAAGATGGAGGTAGCTAGGTGGTAGAGTGGATAGAGTACCAGCCCTGAAGTCAGGAGGAACTGAGTTCAAATGTGGTCTTAGACACTTAACACTACCTAGTTGTTTGACCCTGGGCAAGTCACTTAACCCCAATTGCCACACACACAAAAAAAGATTATCAGAAAGAACTCCTGAGATTTTGGGATAATTCCAGAAATTCATCCCTTTCAGAAATACATTAGTAATTGAACTACCACACTGTAGAATTTATTTTAAGGAAAAATAAAGACTAAATCTTATAAAAATTAAAAAATAAGAGCAATTGACAAGATTAAAAGTTTTGTTATTCTAGGGCAGTGAAAGGAAAGAGAATCTCTTTCTCTCCACTCCCACCCTCCTTCTCCTCTTTCTTTCAGAGAGTGAGGGAAGATGTCAAAGAGCCTAGTGCACAGAAGTCTTAAGGATAAATGGGGTGGGCAGGAAAGAACAGCAGGCACAGCCCCTTCTCTGGGGATACTTCTGACTCCCTTTAATTTGTAATCTTGACAGGTTTCTTGAAACCATTGGTGTGGGCAAGGCTATGAGCCCTAGGAAAAGAGCTTGTTTTAGTTATGGAATCTCAAAGAAGGAATGGGTTTACTAAAAATCTTCATTTGTTTATTATATAAAATTGATTTCTAATTATTGGTTTTCATACTAAGATGATTTTAAACTCAAGGAGAAAAGAAAAACAAGTGAAAGATATTAAGCAAAATCTTTTATATATGTGACTCCTGGTAAACTTTTAATAATTGCAAAAGTAAAAATAGTTGTATGTATTCCTAAATTGTGATTATCATGAAATTTGCTATTTGCGATAAAGTCTCTTAGGATTACTGTAGCTTATATTGTTTTTTTCTTTAAATTTTAATACACATTACTTTATGAATCATGTTGTGAGAGAAAAATCAGAATAAAAGAGAAAAACCATGAAAGAGAAAAACAAACAAAAAAAGAAGTGAACATAGCATGTATTGATTACATTCAATCTCCATAGTTCTTTTTCTGGATGCAGATGGCATTTTCTATCCAAAGTTTATTGGGATTGCCTTGAATCACTGAACCACTGAGAAGAACCAAGTCTGTCACAGTTAATCATCACATATTCTTGCTATTACTATGTACAATATATTCTTGGTTCTGCTTGTTTCATTCGGCATCAATTTACGTAAATCTTTCTACTGATTTCTAAGATCAACTTATTAGTGATTTTTTATAGAACAGTAATATTCAAGTACCTTCATATACCAAAACATTCAGCCATTCCCCAATTGATGGGTATCTGCTCATTTTTCCAATTGTTTGCTATTACAAAAAGAGCTGTTACAAACATTTTTGCACTTGCAGATCATTTTCCCTCCTTGATGATTTCCTTGGGATATAGATCCAGTAGTAGCAATGCTGGATCAGAGAATATGCACAGTTTTATAGCCCTTTGGGAATAGTCTCAAATTGCTCTTCAGAATGGTAGGATCATTTCACAATTCCATCAATAATGGTTTAGTGTCCCAATTTTCCCACATCTCCTTCAACATTTATCATTATCTTTTCCTGTAATCTTAGTCATTCTAAGAGTTGTAATGTGATATGTACCTCAGAATTGTTTAAATTTGTGTTTCTTTAATCAAGACTGATTTAGATAATTTTTTCCATATGACTATAGTTGGCTTTAATTTCATCATCTGAAAATTGTAAATTTATATCCTTTGACCATTTATCAGTTGGGCAAAGACTTGTATTCTTATAAATTTGACACAGTTCTTTATATATTTTAGAAATGAAATAGTGGCTGCAAAAATTTCCCCCAACTTTGTACTTCTATTTTAATCTTGGTTCTGTTGGTTTTGTTTGTGCAAAAACCTTCTAATTTAATGTAATCATATTTGTCCATTTTATATTTCATAGTGTTCTTGAATTATTTTTTGGTCATAAATTCCTCCCTTCTCTAAAGATCTAATAGGTAAATTATTCCTTGCTCTGCTAATCTGGTTATGGTATCACTCTTTATATCCAAATAATGTATGGGGTGTGAAATGTTCACCTATTCTGAGTTGCTGACACATTATTTTCCAGTTTTCACAGCAATTTTCGTCAAATACTGAGTTCTTATCTCAGAAATTGGAATTTGGGGATTTATCAAATATTCGATTACTATAGTCATTGATTATTGTGTCTTATGTATCTAAACTATTCCACTGATCCATCACTCTATTTCTTAGCTAGTACAAAATGGTTTTGATGTAAGCCACCATCCTTTGTATTTTTTTCATTAATTCCCTTGACAATCTTTTTAAAATTGTAGTAATTTTATTTATTTTTAATACACATTGCTTTATAAATTATGTTGGGAGAGAAAAATAAGAGCAAAAGGGAAAAACCACGGGGGAAAAAAACACAGAAAAAAAGTGAACATAGCACATGTTAATTTATATTCAATCTCCTTAGTTCTTTTTCTGGATTCAGGTACCATTTTCTGTCCAAAGTCTATTGGGATTCCTTTGGATCACTGAACCACTGAGAAGAACCAAGCCTTTCATAGCTGATCAACACATATTCTTGCTGATATTGTGTACAATGTATTCCTGGTTCTGTCCCTTGATATACTTGACATTTTGTTCTTACAAATGAATTTTGTTATTATTTTTCTATTTTTTTAGATAATATTTTGGGAGTTTAATTGATATGGCACTGAACAAGTAGACCAATTTAGGTATAAATGTATTTTTTGTTATATTAGCTAGATCTACCCATAATCAATTAATATTTTCCCAGTTATTTAGATCTGATTTTATTTGTGTGAGAAGTGTTTTATAATTGTATTATATTGTTCCTGTGTTTTTCTTGGCCACCCAAATATTTTGTCTATAGTTATTTTAAAAGGAATTTCCCTTTCTATCTCTTGCTGATGAGGTTTGTCAGTAATATATAGAAATGTTAATGATTTGTATGGATTTATTTTATATCCTGCAACTCTACTGTTAATAGTTTCCAACAGGTTTTGGCATGATTTTCTAGAATTCTCTAAGTATACCATCGTATCATCTAAAAGAGTGATACTTTTATCTTGTCATTGCCCATTCTAATTTCTTTATTTCCCTAATTGCTAAAGCCAACATTTCTAGTCAATATTAAATAATAGTGGTGATAATAGGCATCCTTGTTTCACCCCTGATCTTATTGGGAGTGCATTCAGCTTCTTCATTACAAATAATGCTTGCTGTTGGTTTTAGATAGATACGGGTTATTATTTTAAGGAAAACTCCCTTTATCCTTATGTCCTCTAATATTTTTAATAGGAATGTATATTGCATTTTGTCAAAAGCTTTTTCTGCATCTATTGAGATTATCACATAATTTCTGTTGGTATTAATATGGTCAATTATGGTAATAGTTTTCCTGATATTGTAGCTGTAATCCTGGTATAAATCCCACTTGGTCATAGTATATTATCCTGCTGATAAGTTGCTGTAATCTCTTTGTTAATATTTTATTTAAAATTTTTGCATCAATATTCTTGAGGAAGATTGGTCTGTAATTTTCTTTCTCTGTATTGGCTTGTCCTGGTTTAAATATCAGTGCCATATTTGTTTCATAGAAGCAAATTGACAGGACTCCTTCTTTCCGTATATTTTCAAATAGTATACATAGTATTGGAATTAATTTTTCTTTAAATGTTTGGTAGAATTCACTTGTAAATCCATATGACCTTGGAGATTTTTTCTTAGGGAGTTCAGTGATGGTTTGTTCACTTTCTTTTTCTATTTAAGTAATTCATTTCCTCTTCTGTTGATGTGGGGAATATTCATTTTGTAAATGTTCATCCAGTTTGGTTAGATTGTCAGATTTGTTGCCATATAGTTGGGCAAAATAGTTCCTAGTTATTGCAAAATTTTCTTTTTCATTAGTGGAAGTTCATTCTTTTCATTTTTGATGTTGATAATTTAGGTTTTTTCCCCTTTCCTTTTTATAATCAAATTAGCCAAAGGTTTATTTATTTTATTTTTTTCTCATAAAACCAACTTTTAGTTTTATTATAATTAGTTCAATAAATTTCTTAGTTTCAATTTTATTAATCTCTTCTTTGAATTTCAGAATTTCTAATTTGGTAATTAATCGGGGGGGTGTTAATTTGTTCTTTTTCTAACTTTGTTAATTGCATTGATCTTCTCTTTTTTTATTCATATAACTATTTAGAAATATGAAATTTCCCTTCAGAAATGCTTTGGCTGCATCCTATAGATTTTAGTATGTTGTCTCATTATTGTAATTCTCTTTGATGAAATTATGGATTGCTTCTGTGATTTATTGCTTTATCCATTCTTTAGAATTAGGTTATTTAATTTCCAATTGGTTTGTAATCTATCTTTTCCTGGCCCTTTATTGAATATAATTTTTATTGCATTGTGATCTAAAAAGGAAGCATTTACTATTTCTGTCTTTCTTCATTTGATTGTGAGGTTTTTATACCCTGCTGCATAGTCAATTGTTTTGTGTAGGTGCCGTGTACTACTGAGAAAAATGTGTATTGCTTTCTGTCCCTATTCAGTTTTCTCCAGAGGTCTATAATATCTAGGTTTTTTAGGTTGCTATTAACTTCCCTAGTTTCTTTCTTATTTATTTTGTGGTTAGATCTGTCTGATTCTGAGAGGATAAGATTAAGTTCCCTCACTATTATAGGTTTGCTGTCTATTTATTCCTTGTAACTGGCTTACTATATTCTCTAAGAATATGGATGCTTTTCCACTTGGTGCATATACATTTATCATCATTACTACATCATTATTTACAGTGTCCTTTAACATGTTGTACTTTCCTTCCTTACCTCTTTTAATTAGATCTATTTTTACTTTAGCTTTGTCTGAGATTAGAATTGCTACCTCTGCTTTTTTTTTTTTTTTTTTTGCTTCAGCTGAAGCATAATAAATTCTGCTCCAGTCTTTTACCTTTGCTCTCTATGTGATTCTCTGTTTCAAATGTGTTTCTTGTAAACAGCATATTATGGGGAGTGGAGCCAAAAGAGCAGAGAGTAGACATGGCTATATCTGATCTTCTCTGACCTTCTTTTAAATCAACAATAGATTAAGTCTCCAAACTGGTATTGGAGTGACAACCCACAAATATTTGGAGTACAACACATTTCCAGAAGAAGATACTTTGGAAGAAGAATTTCAGAACAGATCTGTTTCAATCAGGCAGGGGGACCGTCTGCTGAGCCCAGACTGCAGTATAGGAAGCCTGGGGCAAGGAGCTGGGGCAGGGAGCCAGAGCATTGCTATGTCAATGCACTAGGGAATCTTCTGTGAGGCTCTTATGCTACTCTATCCTGGTTACAAGCTGGTGGTTTAGCAGATTTGTGGTAAAACAACCAAAAGCAAATACAAAGGCAAATTGTAAGCCATTAAGCCCCCAGAAGAAAAAGGGACCTGACCAGCACTTCCCAGCACCAGAAGTCAGTCAGCAGAACTGCCCCAGGGCAAATTAAAGTGGCTGTCATCCCTTTGCCTTACCAGCAGATCTCAACTCTTAAAAAAAAATGAGCAAAAAAGCAAAAAGAATTCTGACCATAGACAGTTTTTATGGAGAGAGAGAAGAATAGACCTCAAACCCTGAGGTTCCTAAAGGCAAATCAAATCCAGATGGAGCCCCAAAGGATGATTGATGTGAGCTGGTCCCCTTTTCACAAAGCTTTCTTTGAATATTTCAAAAAGGATCTTAAAAGAGAGCTAGAAGAAAAATGGGGAAAGGAAATGAGATCTTTGCAAGAGGGCACAAATTGTCTGAAGAAATCTTCTTAAAAATAGGTATGATGAAATGGGAAAAGTATATGATGCCCTACAAAATAGATTTGATGAAATGGAAAAAGCATATAACTCCTGATATAATAGATATGAAAAAGAAACCAATTCATTGAAAAACAGAATTTGTGAAATGGAAAAAATACAATGAACAAAACAACTCATCTAAAAATTAAATTGGCCAAACATGTATCACCTCTTTCTTATAAGAAAGCTCATCCCATTCATAGTCGTGATTACCCGAGCTATATTTCCTTTAATTCTATTTTCTCTCCTGTATATACTTTTGTTCTTTTTTTGCATTATTTCCCTCCTTAGTAGTGTTTTGTTTTTAAGCCACCCCATTTGCTCCACCTTCTATCACCTCTCCCCTCTTCTCTTATCCCTTTTTCCTAGTGTTTCTGTCCTCTCTTCTATCCAGCTCCTTCCTTTTCTTTTCCCCTTTTCCTCCTACTTTTTTGTAGGGTAAGATAAATTTTATATCTAACTGAATGATTTAAGTTATTCCCTCTTTGAGCCCTCACTGATGAAATTAAGATTCAAATAATACTCATCTTCCTCCCTTCTTTTCCTCTATTGTAATAGGTCTTTTGTGCCTCTTCATGTAATCTAACTTGACCCATTATATCTCCCCTTTCCTCTTCTCCCAGTACAATTCTTTTTCCACCCCTTGATTTTTTTTCCTTTGATATCATCACATCAGAATCCATAGTTCATTCACTCCCACACCCTCTGTCCATATGATGACCTTCAAGGCTCTTACTTCATTGAAGATCCATCTCCTCCCCTGAAAGATGATGCTTAGTCTTGCTGGGTAGTTAATTCTTGGTTGTAACCCTAGGTCCTTTGCCTTCTGGGACATGTTATTCCAGATCCTCTGATCCTTTATTGAAGATACTGCCAGATTCGGGCCATCCTGATTTTTGCTCCTTGATACTTGAATCGCTTTTTTCGGGAAGCTTACATAATATAATTCTGGATCTTTGCAACAATTTTCCTTGGGATTTTCCTTGTGGAATCTCTTCCTGGAGGTGTCCTTTCAATGACTATTTTACCTCTCGAGTTCCAAGTATATTAGGGAAGTTTTCCATGATGATCTCTTGAAGAATGTTATCCATGCTCTTTTTTGATCATGGACTTCAGATAGATTGATAAATTTTAAATTGCCTCTCTTGGGGTCTATTTTCCTAGTTTTTCTAATGAGGTACTTTACATTTAAAAAAATTTCATTCTTTTTAGTTTATTTTACTGATTCTGGGTATATCAGAGTCATTAGCTTCTATTTGCCCCATTATAGTTTTTAATGTGTGATTTTCTTCAGTTAGTTTTTGTATCTCCTTTTCCATTTGATTAATTCTACTTTTGAAAGTGTTTTCTTCAGTGGATTTTTTTTGCATTTGGCCAATTGTATTTTTTAAGGAATTGACTTCCTTTTCCAAGCTTTGACTCTCTCTTGCATACCTCTCATTTCTTTTCTATTTTTTTTCTTTCTTCTCTTATTTGTCTTCCTTTTTAAAATTTGCCCTTTATGAGTACTTCCAAGAAGCCCAAAGGCCCCTGAGACCAATTCATATCACTCTTTGAGATTTCTTCTGTGGACATTTTGAGCTAGGCTAGGCTGAAGAACCTTTTGTCCCTAGTGAGACTGACTTTTCTTGAAGACCTTCCAATCTATCTTGAGTTGGAGAGTTGGTTTCATTCTGTCAGATTCTGTTCAGAGACTTGGTTTCATGTTGTTTTCAAGGCGAACTGAGAGAGCTTGAGCATCTTGCTGGCTTCACTCTGCCATCTTGGCTCCACCCCCTTGTTTTGAGTTCTGAATTCAGGTACGATTGTATGGTGCATCATTAAGTCAGCAATCCACTCTTTGCGAGAAATGCCACAAACTACTATGATCCTGAACTTGTTACAGGTGGAGGTCTGTAATGGGAGTACGCAAACCTTTGGCTTAAGCTGAAGGTGAGATCCTTCTGGCCTAGTTTCCCATTGTATTATATTGCTTTCACCTGGAATATTTCCAATCTAATTGTTAATCTGGTTTATGAGGTAGAGTCATTATTACATGATTGATTGTCAACTGTGACTCAAACAGAGATAAGCCCATATATGTGTCTCTGGGCTTGAGCCTGAAGGATGATGTTAATGCTGTTATAATAATGTCCCTGATTTTCCTCTTATGGCACATTTCTATAAGAGCAAGTGGACAGTAGAAGGCATAAGCATAATGCAAGTATGTAAGATCCTGCTGTTTTCAATCTGAAAATATGTAGTCATTAAGGAATGAGTACTTGACCTAATCATCTGCCTATTATTAAATATATGACCATATGAAATAAGGTCTTGAAATGTTTCAAATTAACTGAGTATTGATGTAACTATCTATGGGACCTAGCTGTTATTACATCTCCAATGTGGTTTGGAAAAGAGAATTTTAATTCAATAAGTTTTCTATGAGGGATGTAACTTAATTATTATTATTGTTTTATTTTATTTTATTATTTTATTATTATTTATTATTATTTTGTGTTACATCAATAAAAAAGTCCACTTTGTTCAACTTTATTACTAATGTAGAAATAACATCTGTTTGTACTGTGTACTCTGGCATAAACATGTTTTCTTATAAACATCTTAATTGACATGTACTGTTTTGGAATTGAGCACTTAAATATCCTCCCAAGTTTTTTATTATAATTGGCATAAAGTCAAACTCTTGTAAATAAATTCACTTGTATGACTATTGCACCTAGGGGTGAAAAGCCTCTACCTGCATGTATCATATTACTCGTGTTTTTTCCCCTTTACTGTTTGCAGTGCTACCACCCCTACCCATCGTTTTGCTAGATTTGTTTCCTCTAGGCTCCAGCTGATTCACTTTCAAATGATGACCAAAACTGGATACTAATCCCGCTGGATTCTGCTTCAACCGGCTTTTGGGACTTCCAGCTCATCACCCCTTCAAGTGGGACTCTATTTGTCAGTGATAGCTCCTCCCACTCCCAGCAAGAAGCAGCTTCAGAAGATGAGACCATTGCTCCATACCTCAAAAGATTTTGGACCTTATTTGTTTGAGAGTGGAATGATGGGGTGAATGGGCAATAGCAAAATACTATGACCCTAGCAGCAATTCAGTATCTGGGCCTCAATGAGAAGTAAGCTGATCCCATTTAATTATCTTATACTGACCAAATTATCATGTACAGTCAGAGCTATCCTGTACTGATGCCCATAGTTACCTTACACACCTTACATATTTTGGGATTATCAGCTCCTGAAGCTATCTTGTATACAGGATGTCCATGACCATCAGTTGATTTACTGACATACACGCTTAGCATGCCTTGTTTAGGGTTTTTTATGGGTTTAGATGTAATGCTTTCTTTCTGATGTGTCCTAGGAAGGAGTTTTCCTTCATTGCTGGCTTACAAGACCAATATTTTGGTTAAATTACTTGGACTCTTCATTTAGGTTTTAGTACATAGTTTTCAAATAGGCCTGCTAGGAGTATGAGGACAATGATTAGTAGGAAATATAGAATGGAGGCTAGTTGTCCAATAATAATGAATGGTTGTTCTGTTGGTTGTCCTCTGATTCAGGTGAGTGTAAGGTTTTCTGTTAGGATTCAGAATAGTGTTTGGGAGATTGGTTGGAATATTATGCTTCATTGGTTAGCTGTATGTAGTAGATGGATGATTAAAAGCACTAAGATTGAGGTTAAGAGTGCCAACACACCTCCTAATTTATTGGGAATTGAGCGAAGAATGGCATATGTGAATAAAAAGTATTATTCTGGTTTAATGTGGGGGGGGAGTGTTTAGTGGGTTAGCCGATAAAAAGTTGTCTGGATCTCCTAGCAGGTTTGGTGAAAATAGTGCTAGTATTAGGAGTTCAAGGAGTATTAAGATTAGGCTTAGTGCGTCTTTAATGGTGTAGTAAGGGTGGAATGGGATTCTGTCTGAGTTGGGGTTGATACCTGATGGGTTGTTTGAGCTTGTTTTGTGTAGAAATAGGAGGTGTACAATGACAAGGGTTATGATGATGAATGGGAGGATGAAGTGAAATGTAAAGAATCGGGTGAGAGTGGCTTTGTCTACTGAGAAGCAGCCTCAGATTCATTCTACTAAGGTAGTGCCAAAGTAGGGGGTAGCGGATAGTAGGTTTGTAATTACGGTTGCGCCTCAGAATATTTGGCCTCAAGGGAGTACATAGCCTACAAATGTAGTCGCTATAATGATTAATAGGAGAATGACTCTGATGACGATTCTTTGTACAGGTAAGATCCTTAGTAGATACCATGGCCTACATGTAGAAATAGGCATATAAAAAATAATTGAAGCCCTGTTGTTATGTAGATTGTGGATTAGTCAGTGATAGTTGATATCGTGACAAATGAGAGCTTCTGAGGAGAAGGCAGTTAGAGTGCTGGAGGTGTAGCTAAGAATAGTCCTGTTAGGATTTGGATAACTAAGCAGATTCCTAGAAAGGATCCAAAATTTCATCAGGCAGAAATGTTGGATGGTGCTGGAAGATCAATGAATGTGTGGTTAACAATTTTTATGAGGGGGGTGGGTTTTACATAGATTTGCCATTAGATTTTATAGTTAAATTACAACAATAGTTTTTCATGCCATAGGTTATGATTAGAGTCCATACTAAAATTTTTATAAAAATAATGGTTATTTTCTTATTTTCTTTGCTATTGATTTTTGGGTTTGTTGCTTTTGCTTCTAAACCTTCTCCTGTATACAGTGGCTTAAGTCTTGTAGCAAGTAGAGGCTTAGGATGTGCTATTGTTATTAGTTTGGAAGACACATTTTTAGTTTTTTTTTTATTTGGGTGGAATATTAATAGTTTTTGGCATTATGCAGCTATAGCCATTGATGAGTATCCTGAGAGTTGAGTGAGGAATACAGTGGCTTTTAGTATGTTATTTATTTTTTCTGGTGGAGATTGTTTAATACTTAATGTATGGTGAATTTGAAGTTAATACTGTTATTGAGTTGTTTGACTCACTGCATAATTATTGTGGAGGGCAAGATTGGAGCAGAGTATCCTTGTTATATGGTTGTGGAGGATGAGCTCTAGTGTTGTTAGGTTGAATCTTATTTATTATTATTTTGGTTGTTTTGGAAGTTGTTCAAGGTTTATAATTATATAATTAGAACAATAAGTAATATTGAAGCCATAAAGGATAAAATGTATGTTTTGATTAGTCCTTTTTTGAGTAGAAGTAGGACTAGATGATATGGTACTATGGAATTGCAATTGGGTCTTGTTTTTTCAAATCAGTTTAGATCAAGAATATGGTAGCAATGTGTTGACCTATTTATAAATTTGCTAGAGGGTTTATTTGGTGGAAATTGTGTGTGAAGTACCCTAGCATGTTTGAGAAGTTAGGTGCATGGATTAAGGGCTGGATTAGTAATTTGTTTGTAATAGAGTTAAGTTCTAGGGCAATTAAAATCCCTGAGATAGAGATGATTAGGGTGGAAAGTTTTGTGAGGGTTGGCATTGTTACTAGGATTATGGTGTGTCGGTGGGATATTTATTGTTAGTAGGAATCCTGCAAAGATGCTACCTAACACTAATTGTATAGTAGGGTTAATTAGGCTTGAGTTATTTTCATTCAAGGGTGATATAGGGGGAAATCAGGGTTCTTTTAGTAGGATGAAACGGATTGCTCATGTTGTAGACGGTTGTTAATATTGTGGCAATAAGAATGATGCTCAGGTGTTGATGTAGGTTATATTTATGGCTTCACTGATTTAGTCTTTTGAGTAGAAGCCTGCTAAGAATGGTATGCCTATTAGTGCAAGACTTCCTCATATGATAGTTAAGGAGGTAATTGGGAATAATATGAGAAGGTCTCCTATTTTACAAATATCTTGGTCATCGTTAAGGCTGTGGATAATAGAGCCAGAGCATAGGAAGAGTATTGTTTTAAAGAAAGTATGTGTGCAGATGTGAAGAAATGCTAAGTGTGGTTGGTTGAGGCCTAGTATTACTATTATTAGGCCAAGCTAGCCTACAAAAATGCTACATTTTTTTTGTTATCATTTTGCGTGATGATGCAGATAATGGTGAATAGGGTTGTAATACTTCCTAGGCAAAGTGCAATGGTAAGAACTGTTTTGTTTGTTTTTATTATTTGGTAGAAGTGAATTAAAAGGAAAATTCCTGCTACTACTATTGTACTAGAGTGGAGTAGTGCTGATACAGGAGTTGGACCTTCTATAGCTGAGGGTAGTCATGGATGAAGGCCAAATAATTTGCCAGTGGCAGTGATAATAAGCCCTAGAAGTTCTAGGATGTTTATACTGGTTATGAAATTTTGTTGGATGTTTCAGGAGTTGCAGTTAATTATTAGTCATGCTATGGTTAGTATGAAGCCAATATCACCAATTCGGTTGTAAAGGATGGCTTGCAGGGTGGTGGTGTTTCATCGGTTCATCTGTATCCCCATCCAATGAGTATAAAGGATATGATTCCTACTCCTTCTCATCTAATGAATAGTTGAAATAAGTTGTTGGCAGAAACAAGGATAATTATAGTGAATAGGAATGTGGTTAGATATTTGAAGAAGTGGTAGATGTTAGGAACGGTATGTATATGCCATGTTGACAATTCTAAGAAAGAGCATGTGATATATAGTGAAATGGGGATGAAGGTGATGGAAAAGTAGTCTAGTTTGAAGCTTATAGTCATGTTGAAGGTGTTTATTGAGAATCATTGTCAATTGGTAATTGTGGCTTCTTGGCCTGAAAAGATAAATAAGGTCAATGGCATCAGGCTAGTAAAGAAGGCCAGTTTCACTGTGTTTTTACATAGTGAAGGAAAGTTGCTAATTTTATGGGGAAATATGATGTTATAAATTAGGGGGTAAATCAGTATAATAATTGATAGGAATAGTGTAGAGTTTAGTAGATAGTTAGTTACTTTTATTTGGAATTGCACCAAAATTTTTGGTTCCAAAGACCAATGGATGACTATTATTTATTTATTTTTGCTGAGGCAATTAAGGTTAAGTGACTTGCCCAGGATCACACAGCTAGGAAGTGTTAAGTGTCTGAGACCAAATTTGAACTTAGGTCCTCCTCACTTCAGGGCTGGTGTTCTATCCACTGTACCACCTAGCTGCACCAGATGACTACTATTCTTTAAAAGTAAAAAAGCCATATTTGTTAGGTTTCAAGAGTTAGCAGTTCTTGCAACTTCCTCAGCATATAAGGAGGTTTAAACTCCTAAATTTAGATTCACAATCTAATGTTTTTGTTAAACTATATTTTCAATATATGGGGCCTAGAAAAAATTTTGGGTTAACTGAAATAATAGTGGTAATAGGTGGAGTGCCATTAGTATGGATTCGAGTGAAGGTTGGTTTAATGGAATACATTAATACCTCATGGTGAGGTAATTAGTATATGAAGAGAATATAGGGCAGTAATTACTGTGTTGATTCCTAGCAGGATAATGGAGAAGTCGGATCAGGAAAATGTGGTTATAATAACTATTAGTTCACCTAGAAGATTGATGGCAGGGGTAGAGCTAAATTAGCTAACTAGCAAGTAGTCATCGGGTGCATGTGAGGAGCAAGATTATTTGAAGACCTCAGGTTAGAATTAAGGTTTGGCTGTGGATGTATTTGTAGTTTGTAGAATAATATTGAAGAAGGGAGCCCATGGGCAGACTGTTGCACCTATAAAACTGAGTGGTGACTATAAAGAGCAGTGATAATTATTAAGCCTATATGACCGACCGAAGAATAGGCGATTAGGGATTTTAGGTCTGTTTGTCATAGGCAAATGGGGCTTGTCATGATTATGCCTCATAGTGAGAGGATTATAAATGGACAGCAAAGGTTGGTTGTAATGGGTTCAGTGAAGGTTGTAATTTGTAGATCATAGTCTCTTAGTTTTAGTAGAATGGAGGCCTGTGATAGGGGCTTCAACATATGCTTTAGGCAATCATAGGTGGAGGCTATATAAGGGTATTTTTTGTATAAATGCCATTATGCAGGCATACATAGTAGGGAAGTTGATATGGAGGAATCTAGGGTTGAGGAAATTAATGATATAATTAATATATGAAGGGAGCCTAAGTTATGATGTAGATAAAAGAGGGCTACTAGGAGTGGGAGAGATCCTAGTGTATAGAATAGGAAGTATAGGCCGACATTGAGTTGTTTATTTTGGTTACCTCAGCATGTGACAATAATTAGGGTGGAGATTAGGGTAGTTTTGAATAGGATGTAGAATATAATGAGGTCTGATGAGGTAAAAGCTATAATTATTGAGAGTTGGAGAATAATAAGTATGGTAAGGTAGGTTATTTGTTTTTTGTTTGTTTATTTTGTTTGTGTATGTATGTGTTAGCGGTTCATGAGTTAAGTGGTTTTGGCTTGCAATTATTATTAGTGGAAGAAGTTGGCATGATAAGACTAGCAGAGATCCTGATAGGGAATTTAGTGAGAAAGAGCTGTTACAGTTGTAGCCTAGGTCTGTGCTGTGGTAAAGGAGAATTAGTCTTCAAATGCTGATGAGAAAACTGTGTGTGGTGGGATTAATTCATACTCAAGGGTTTTTTGAGTATCAGGTTAATGGAATTAGTATAAAGGTTGATATTAGGATTTTTAGCATTGTAGGAGGTTGAGGTTATGAATGTAGTCATTTCCATGGGTGCCAGAGATTTTGATGAGAAGTGCAAGACTGCTGCCTGCTTCACAGTCTGAGAATACTAGTAGGATTAGAGGGGCCATAGATACAGAAAACATGTAGAAATGGGTGAATGGGTGATTAGAAGAGCTATAAGGATGAATAGAGATAGTATCATACCTTCCTAGCATGGAAGGGTAGATATTAGGTGGGATCAATAAATAAGGACTTCTATAAGGGCTAGCAAGAAGGTCATGACTAGGTTTAGACTGATGGGTAGCATAAGGTATTGATGAAGTAGAACCATGATTTATTGAGTTGAAATCAATTATCTTAATAGATTAAAAGCCTATTAGGTTCATTCTAGGCCTTTTTTTGAATCATTCATATGCTAAGCTGGCTGTGAGCAGGATAATGAGGGAATATGAGAGAACGGAGCATGGTATTGGTTATTGATATCTGAATTGCCCAGGATAGTGGTAAGAGGAGTGCAATTTCTAGGTCGGGGAAAAAAAAGGATTGTGATGGCAACTAGGAAGAATTTTATTAAGAATAGTCAGGTGGAACCTAGTGGGTCAAATCCACATTCATAGGGGCTGGATTTTTCTAGATAGAGATAGAATTGGGGTAGTCAGAAAGCAATGAGAACTACAATTGTAGATAAGACAGAATTAATTAGGAGTGTTAGGATAAGGTTAATTATTTTTATCTGGTTTTACCTAGAATTTAATGATTGGAAATCAGTAGTACTAATTATACTAGAAAAATATGATTCTCATCAATATGTATAGGAATAGTCAAACTACATCTACAAATTGTCAACATTAGGCAGCAACTTCAAATCCAAAGTGGTGAGTGGATGTGAAGTAATATTGGAATTGTCGGATTAAGCATACAATTAGGAAAAGTAATCCAATAATTATGTGAAGGCCATGGAAGTCTGTTGCAATAAAGAATATTGAGACATAAATACCATCTGAAATGGTAAATGGTGCTTTGTAATATTCTGTGACTTGGAGAATTGTGAAATATAAAGCTAGGGTAATAATAATTGAAAGGGCTTGAATTATTTATGATTTCCTTCTATGAGGCTGTGATGAGCTCATGTGATAAATACACCTGAGGCAAGTAAAATAGCTGTGTATAGTAGGGGCACTTCTAGTGGTTTAATGGATGAATCTCTATGGGGAATCAGCAGCCTCCTAATTCCAGGGTGGGAGAGAGGCTTGAGTGGTAAAAAGCTCAGAAGAAGTCTAGGAAAAAAAAGACTTCTGATGTAATGAATAGAATTATGCCATATTGTAGGACTTTTTGGACTACAGGGGTGTGGTGGCCTTGAAATGTTCCTTCCCATATAATATCTCATCATTATTGAAATATTGTTAGGAGTATTGACGTTAAACCAATAAGGAGAAGGAGGTAAGAGTGGAAATGGAATCATATAGATAAACCAGAGGTGAGGAGGAGTGTGAAAAGAACCCTTGTGAGTGGTCATGGGCTGGGATTTATTATGTGGTAAGCATGAGTTTGGTAGGTCATTAAGAGTTATCAAGTAGATAGAGGCTTACTAGTAGTGTGAATACATAGGCATGAATCATTGCTACAGTGAGTTCTAGAATACTAAGGAGGAAAAGAATGATGAAGATAATTGATCATACTACTGAACTAATGGAGGTAAGTGCTAAGGTTGCTGAGCCAATTAGATAAATAAGGAGATGGCCAGCAGTAATATTAGCAGTTAGTCATCTAAAGCAAGTGGTTAAATGAATAGGCTAATTATTTCGATAATAATTAGTACTGTTAGTGTACTTGGGGTGGAAAGTGAGCAAGTAAGACTTTTGGTGTGTTAGAAGAAATTACTGTTCCCATTCAAAGAGGAATTGCTATGCTAATGTTTATTGAAAGTTGTGTTGTAAGAGTGAGACCTAGAAGGTTTGTGGATGTGATGAATCAAATTAGGGATATTAATATTAAGGCTCATGCTCAACCAAAGTTTGTTGTGTATTAATATTATTTGTTTGGTGATGAGACAAATAAGTCAGATTTGTAGAATTTTAATTCGGTTTGGGAGTCAGTGTTTAGGTGTGTTTATTATGGAAACATAATAGATCCTACCCTTCCCTTTGATAATTTCAAATTTATTAGGAATTTTGCCTACCTTGTGGTATTATAATAAAGCTTTGCCTCTAGACCTGAGAGATGGTTTCAGCTTGTGAAATCATTCCAGATGGCTCCCCACTTTCATGACTTGTGGGACCTCATCCAACAAGTGTTGAACCTCATCAGTTATTATTTTTTCCATTTTATTGATGAGGAAATTGAAACTGATAGATGTTAGTAGGTGTCTGAAATAATATTGGAATTTAGATTTTCCTGCTTTCAGGCTCAACATGCTATTCATGATGCTACCTCGCTACTTTGGGGAACTATTTTTGGATATGAAATTTCTTGACCATGGATGTAATACATTTTGAAATTTATTGGATTTTGGTTATATCTACAATAATTAAATAAGGCTAAATTGGATTATTACTTCATTCAGTTCTCAAATTTATTACTCTTCTTAAGTTCATACTAAAAGTGGAAGGTTAAATGATTCTTATTTGTTTCCATCTATTTTTTTCTGGGTGTTTTACAGTAAAAAGTATTAAGGATTTGGCAGCACAGAATAAAAGAAAATTGGATTTGGCCTTGGGTTCAAATTTTGATAGCTCCATTACTACCTGTAGGACCTCAGGTAAGTCAATTAATGGGTCAGTTTTCTCATCTGCAAAATCAGAATTGGATTAGATAATCTTACAAAGTTCCTTTTGACCCCAAAGTTTATGATACTATGTTCCTAACATAGCAATTTCCTCATCTGAAGCATTGGAACTGAAATTATAAGATCTGGATTAATATCTCATCTCCTATTTTCTACCTGTGTTACACTGGACACTGGAAAAGTCATTTCACTTCTTTGGATCCTCTTTGTTATCTAAAACAGGGCTTCTTAAATTTTTCCCTCTCAAGACCCATTTTTGTTTGAGAATTTTTTATGTAACCCCAGATTCTGGGTTATATAGGTATAGGTATAGGTATATATACATACATATATATATATATATATACATATATATACACATATACATATATATATAAACTAGATATACAAATCAAACATTGTTAATAAATCATGATTTTGCAACCTCTACAGTCAATTACAACACCCTATATGCTGTCACAAACCACAGTTCAAGAAGCTAGGATCTAAAATGACTACACTGGACACATCTCCAAGTACCCTTGCAGTATGAAAATTCATGGTCCTTTCATCCCAGCTCTTGACATTAGCATTCATGAGAATATTTAGCTGTTAAAAATGTGAGAAAAGACAGCTTAAATTAATACAGGGGTGGAGAACCTCTGGCCTGCAGAGCATATAAGGCCTGTGAAATCATTTGCACTATTCATCATAGACTATGATGAACTGAAAACTATGGAGATCAACTTCCCACTGTTTGAGTTCTATTGATAAGTTGATAATTTTGTATGGTCTATGAATGATGTCATAAATATCCAAATGTTTCTTGGCAGAAAAATCGGTTTCTCATCCCTTTTAAATTGGATTGAAAACTAGATTCAGCATCACAAAAATATTGTTTCAAATTCTACCAGGTATGTACACTGGCCTCATGACCCTGAAGCAAATCAGTACCAAAAGTTTAGCAGTGCCAAACCTAAAACTATATTATAAAGCAATAGTCATCAAAACCATTTGGTACTGGCTAAAGTCAAAATGGATACATGATTTGGACATAAAGGATGATACCATAAACAAATTAGGAGAACAAGGGATAATTTACTTATCAGATCTTTGGAGAAGGGAGAAATTTATCACCAAAGAAGACCCAGAGAACATTATAAAAGTCAAAATGGTCAATTTTGATAATATTAAATTATAAAGTTTTTGCACAAACAAAACCAACAGAAAAAAGAATAAAAGGGAAATAAAAAGCTGGGAAAAATCTTTATAACCAATATTTCTGATAAAGGTCTAATTTCTAAAATATATAAAGAACTGTGTCAAATTTATAAGAATAAAAATCATTCCCCAATTGATAAATGGCCAAAGGATTATGAACAATTTTCAGATGATGAAATTAAAGCCATCTGTAGTCATATGGGAAAAAAATGTTCTAAATCAGTCTTGATTAGAGAAATGAAAATGAAAACAACCCTAAGTTACCACTTCACACCTCTCAGATTGACTAAGATGAAAGGAAAAAATAATGATAAATGTTGAAGAAGATGTGGGAAAAATGGTACACTAATTCATTGTTGATGGAGTTGTGAAATGATCCAACCATTCTGGAGAGCAATGTGGAACTAGGCCCAAAAGGCTATAAAACTATGCATACCCTCTGACCCAGCAGCACTGTTACTGAGTCTGTATCCCAAGGAAATCGTGGAGGGAAAAAGACCCACATATGCATCAATGTTTGCAGCAGCTGGTTTTGTAATAGCAAAGTATTGGAAAATGAGTAGATGCCCATTCACTGGGTAATGGCTGAACAAGTTGTGGTATAGGAATTGAACGTTATTGTTCTATAAAAAGATGAACCAGCTGATTTTAGAAATTTCTGGAAAGATTTACATGAACTGATGCTGAGTGAAACAAGCAGAACCAGGAATGCATTGTATACAATAACAGCAAGAATATGTGATGATCAACTATGAAAGACTTGGTCCTTCTAAGTGGTTCAGTGATTCAAAGCAATCTCAATAGACTTTGGACAAAAACTGCCATCTGCATCTAGAAAAAGAACTAAGGAGACTGAATGTAAATTAACACATGCTATGTCACTTCTTTTTTCTTTTTTTTTTTAATCTCTCCTATGGTTTTTCCCTTTTGCTCTGATTTTTCTCTCTCAATGTGATTCATAAAGCAATGTGTGTTAAAAATAAATAAAAAAATTAACCTCTGAGGGTCCTAGGCAACTCTGTAAGCCTTTAAGTCCTTACGTTGTTGGAGATGAATACTTTCAGGGAGCTCTTGGCATCAATGAAATCACAACTCCATTAAGAGAGATAGAGGCAGAGACTGAAAGGCAGAGATAGAAACAGATGGAGAGAAAGAAAAAGGAAGAGAGAGAAAGAGAGAGAAGGAGAGGAGAGAGAGAGGAGAAAAAGAGAGAGAGAAACAGAGAGAAAAAGAAAAAAAGAGAGAGAAGAGAGAGAGAGAGAGAGACTATGAAAAAGTACATAAAATCCACTAACTGAATATGGGAGAGAATTGTTATCAAGGGAAATTACAATTCCTTGAACCTAAGACTCATGATTATATATTAAATTCAATAGCAAAAAAAATAAAAAAAATTCACATTATTTAAACATTTCCCCAAATTCTTATTTAGACTAAACAAAAAGAAAATAAACCCTTTTATTAGCTTGATATAATAAATCCCACCTAAAGTTTGACTATTCATTGACTGTCAGCCCCGAACTTAATTATTTTATTCCTTAGAATCAATCATTTTCTGCTGCAAATTGAAAGTCCAATCAATATTTTATTAATGTAGGCACATGTATGGGCACATTAAACATACAAAATTATTTATTAATATTGATTTTCAGCATAGTGCTCATATTAACACTCCCAGATTGTACTATTAGTATTCCTAGATTCCTTTAACTAGTTCCAGGACTCAAGTCTCCTGTTAGATCACTAAGAATTTCATTTTACTGGAAGCCTTTATCAGTTAACAATAATAATATTTTCCCTAGGGGAATTAAAGCAATAACGTCTCAAGGAAAAGGAGTAAGTAAGAAAAGAGAAAACCTTAGGTTGAAGAAAAGGAAAAGGAGAAGAAAGTTTTATGACAAACTACACAGAAGATACAAGAATCATAAAGGGGCAACAAAGCATACTGAGCTTCAGGAAAACCTGGGTTCAAGTCCTGCCTTGAAGACATATTGTCTATGAATTCATGCAAGCCACTTAAACACAGCACCCCAAAATGTTCTCTCAATTTACAACTTACCAAGACCATGTGCACTCATAGCGTCCATTTTCGCATATACCATTCATTTCTCAATCCTTTTAAAACTCTCAACTCTACTACCTGTCTAAAACTGTCCACTCCAAGTTTACCAAGTGATTCCTGACCTATCAACTACAACGGTCTTTTCTCAGGCTTCACCTTCTTTAGCAATATTTGCCATTATTAACTGTAACCATCCCTTTCCTCCTCCCAGTTCATGACACCATTCTCTCTCGATTCGCTTCTGTTCTATTTTTTTTATTCTCCTTTGGGGAAATCATATAATTGCCTCCATACATGCTTGTACATTCCAGTACTCTGTGGATCCTCTTTTCTTCTCTCTCTATACTTTTTCTCAGTGACCTGTTCATCTTAAGTTTAATTATTATCTTTATAAAAATAACTTCTAGATTGAAATATTCACACCCTCATTTCTGTAGTCATTAGCTTCCTGCTAGATCCTGCAGATCCTATAGGTGTATCACCTATATCTGGTAGATATTTCAGACCTAACATGTTCAAAGCATATCTATCTTTAACCCCATAACCATCCCTATTTATAAATTCCCTGTTTCTGTGTAAGGTGCCACTTTTCCTTCAGTCACTAAGGGGTGTTGGTCACTTCAGAGTCACTCTTTCCTTCTATCCCTTCTATAAATAGTTGCTCAATCTTGTAGATTCTACCTCAATAATCTTTCATCCACCTTCGTTTGATTTGTGGTCAATTTCCAAGTTAAGGCCCTTACCATGACTGCCATAAGCTCCTAACTGGTTTGCCTACACTGCATTTTCCCATCCATTCTACATACATCCCCCAAGTCTGCATCCTAAAACACAGGTATAATCTGGTCATTCTCTTGTTTGTTGTTAATGTCATAAGGATAAAACATAAACCATTTCACATTTACAGTTCTCCAAAGATGACAAAAGATTGGAATATTCAATGTTGGAGGAGCCCTGGAAATTTGGGCACTCCAATGAATTACTGGTATCCAATAATTCTCAGAAGAAATTTGCAATATTGTATAATGACTATACCTTTGACTTATGAGTCCCACTACTAGACATAATAATACAAGAAGATCAATTTAAAAAGAAAGGTTCTGTATGAACCAAAACATTTGTAGAATCATTTTTGTAATAGTAGTAACATTTTTGGAAGAATATGGTACAGTGTAAAAAGTATTGGCTCTAAACTCAAAGAATTTGAGTTCAAATACTGTCTCTGACACTTCTTATCTCTGTAACATTGGATAAGTCATTTAGCTTCTTTATAATTTAGTTTCTTCACCTGTTCAATGAAAGGGCTAGACCAAATGGCTATTAAAGTCCTTTCCAACTCTAGATCCATGATCTTATGAAAGCAGTCATTCATAATTCTAGAGCTAGAAGCTATACAGTCCCACCCATTCATTTTACAATTTAGGAATTTAAAGCATTGAGAAGTTCGTACTGGATGATACACTTAATATGTGTCTTACATGGAATTTGAACTCAGGTCTTTCTGATTACATGTTCAGAACTCTTATCACTGCTATGCTGTCTCTAAAGGGCATGATCATCAACAATTGATTAAAATAATTTGATCATGTCATCAAAATTTGATTAAATGATACTAATACCTACCATAAAATTACAGTGTCTTAAGGTTTGCAAATTTCTTTACATGTCATTTGATTTTTTTTTGTAACAATACTGTGAAATAGATGAGGAACATGAGGTTGAGATATTAAGTGGCTTGCCCAAGGTCACACAAATAATAAAAGATTGAGGCACAAATCACACTCTGATCTTCCTGACTCTAAGTCCAACTCTTTATCCATTGTATCACCTAACTGGAGTTATATTCTAAATGGAGTTGCTGGCTAGGAGAAAGGTAAACTTTGGGAGGTCAAGGTAGAGAGAAAGGAATGATGAATAGGTACCATATGAAAGGGAAATTTAATATATTTTGTTTCACCATAGTGAATAAAACTAGGAGCAATGAAAAAATAAAAAAGGCAGATATTAAGACAATGTCAAGAAAAATTTTTCCAACACTTAGGTCTTTTCAAAAAAATGGAATGAGTTGGGTTTTTTGTTTGTTTGTTTTTTGTTTTTTTTTAGAAGATACATTTTTCCCAATAGAGATCTTCAAAACTAAATGACTACATATTAGGTGTATTGGAGCAGAGGTTGTCAGACAGGTACAAGTTGGATCAAATGGCTTCTGAGGTCTCTTCCAACTATGAAAATTTGTGATTTATAAGAATGAAGAGTAGGAGGAAATGAGTTAGATGGACAAAGCCCAGAAAGGTTTGGAATAAACCTACCCTATTTCTGAAGCTCACTATTTTCTGCCTTCATCATTAAATAGCTTTAAATCTGTTTCTTAAGTTTCCCCTTAGAATTCTCCCATGACTATCCCTATTGTAATAATAATTCCTACTTATACTATGTTTCTCTGTTTCCAAAGTGTTCATACTTCCTCTCTGAAACCTAGGGAGGTTGAATAGACTTTATCCCCTTTTTACATATGGGGAAAATAAGATCAAGAGATATGATAAAACTTGCCAAAGGACAGCTAATAAGAGACAACCAAGATTTGAACCCAAGTTGTCTTGTTCTAATTTCAAGATTATTTATTATTCCAATACTGAGTAGTATACATGGAATTCTCTTGCTTTGGTGAAGAATTAAAAAAAATTCCAAATGAAATAATGTAAAACAGTAAACAAGTGAAAAGACTACCCTTGGAAACAAGATCTAGGTTAAAGTTTAGTTTCTGATGTATGCTAACTGTGTTACAATGTGGAAATTCAATCCTCTCAGAGCCCCATGAATTATACAATATTGACTCAACTTTCTGCCTTGAGGGAAAGAATTATTCCCACTTAGATTCCCACTAAATAAGCCTCACTTAGACCAATGAAATCAGATTTCCAAAGGCCACTATCCTAATGATAACCTTTGTCTCCATTTTGCCTAACCCTTCCCTCTCAGGATCCATTCCACCATGTGTATTCAAAACTATTTATAGTGAGAAATCATATTTGTGTAAATCAGTGAGAAATGATCAAAGCACATGTTGCAACAACTAAGTTTTACCTTACAAATAAATACTTTAATTATTCAACATAATAAATTATTATTTAATCATCAAACATACATTAACATATACTATAGATGGCCAGATGCTCAACTGTTATGAACTATTTTCTCAAAAAAATCCATAACTTTAAATAAGTTGATTTCTACCTTAAAGATCAACATGAATTATACTGTAATCAAGGTGATCTTTCATTCCTTTCACCATAATCTACTAAAAAAACCCCAGCAACTTCATATATTTATAACTTCTAATCTTTTTGGTTCCATTGGTTATTTCATTCCATGTTTGGGACTACATGAATTTAGTCCTTATACATTTCTCATTTCAACTCTCCTCCCAAAAAATGTGTAGTGCCTACTTTATATTCCCTTATCTCCTACTGTTACAAGTTGCAAGATTCTTTTCTGGTTTCTAACTTAAAGGAGACACTGGTCCATGCAGCTTTGAATGCACTAGTCAGGGTTCCATCCTTAATTGGTGATGACATCTGGAGTGTGGAAAATTGGTCTAGAATGTTTGCTTGCACCATTGGAGATAATAGAGTTATTAAGAATGTTCTTAATATGTTCTTGCTTTAAATTCAATTATCTCTGCTCTTTTTTAATATCTCCAGCACCTAACACAAGCCTAACACACATTATATGCTTAATATATGCTTGAGACCAAATAACAACTTATGTTGAATAATTAAACTCGTATTTATGGGACAATATTTAGAAATTGCTGCAATATGTGCTATATTCATTGTTCATTGATTTACACAAATATGGCTTATCACCATAAATAGTTTTAAATGTGTATTTAAAGGAATGGGTCGGATAGAGGCAAAAGTTATCATTAGGGTAGTGGTCAAATTAAAAGTTCCTGGAGAGTTGTCATTATGGAATTGGAAAGTATGAAACATTCAGGCAGGGCAAAATCAAATCTACATCCACTCTTAAAATCATGCTTGCCCACAGAAAAAGGAGTTATTTGGAGGAGGCCCATATAAGTACACATATATCATGAAGATTTTACTATCATAAGTACTAATCATCCAATGAAAATGACATTTGCTCCACTGTTGCCAATCAAAGGCAAGTCAAGATTACTGGGTGTTCTGCTCTTTTCTCTCTTCATTATTTTATGTAAGCCTATCCACATTTTTCTACTATCAATGAGCCAATCATTTCTTACAGCACAGCAGTATTCCATCACAATCATACACCACAACTTGTTTAGTCATTCCCCAATTGACAGGTATCCTCACAATTTTCAGTTTTTTGCAACACTAAGAGAACATCTATAAATATTTTAGAATATTTTTTTTCCTTTTCCCCTAATCATCTTTGGAAATAAACTTACTGGTGGTATTGTTGGTCCATAGGGTTTAGGCAATTTAATAACTCTGGGCATAATTCCACATTGCTCTCCAAAATGGTTGAATCAGTTCATAGTTATAAAAGCAATGAATTGGTGGCCCAATTTTTCTACATACCCTCCAATATTTGTTACATCCTCCATTTCAACCAATTTAATAGATGTAAAATAATATCCCAAGTTTATTTTAATTTGTATTTCTCCAATCAATAATGATTTAGAACATTTTTTCTTGATATAAATTTTATACAGTAATAGTGACTAAGCCATTTTAAAATAGCCAAATTAGCTACAAAGGGCCTATGATGTAACACATTATTTGTACCCTGGGAAAGAATTGATAAATAGAAGTAGGTGATTTACTTACACACATGCACACACACACATGCATTTAATCATACATATACACACACATTTCTATCTTATGGTAGCCATCTCTAGAGTAAGGCAGCTGGAGGGAAGAAAGAAAGGGAGAAAAAAGAAAGTTACATGATGATGTCTTTACTATGGACTTAATACATAATAGATTTGCAGTTTCATGAGCAATGATCTTTTGTTCTATTATGTTATGAAAATATGTTCATAAATTAATTAATAAATTATTTTTTTAAAAAGATTACTCATATTTTAGGTTTGCAGCCAATAATTATGGGACCATTATTTTTGTGACTAAGGACCATAAGAAAGGAATGAAAACTTCCAGGCTCATTCTGCTAGAAATGGCAAAAGATGAATAAGAACCCTCATCTTTATTATGTATTGGATCATAAACCAGTAAAATCTGATTATAAGAACATTTATGAAGATAAATAAGTAATTGTAACCCAATGGGAATGACATTTGCCATGTTACAAATTTAAGGTAAGTTGAAATTACTGGTTTTAGCAAATCACTATAAGAAGATAGAGGTTTTTACCTGTTACTTGAAATATACCAATAAATTTATTTCTTGTCTTTGTTAGCAAAATGACCATGACAGAGAATGGATAGTGGATATTTCCATAAGCAACTCTAGATCATAAGTTGCAAAGGAAACACGTCATGTACTGTTATTTCCTATTTCCATAGCACTTTTTAATCTTAACAATAAATGTTTTATTTTCAAATAATTAAATGGTTTGCCCATAGTTTCATTTTAATGTGTCAGAGGTGATATTCAAATATGTTTCTCACTGGATTTAAAGTTCATCATGCTACATGCTTTTCCCAGTCCAACAACAGAGGATTCTTTTCCCCTCTAATCATCTCCCTGCAAGCAAAACCTTTCTTCCAATCAACTCAGAAAATGCATTTGTTCACTCTGGTTAATGTAATAGGGAAAATGGAGAATTGAAAGTTCCACATTTTTTTTCCGTTCTCATTTTAAATGTTTTTAATAAGCTATCCATTTGGCTAAGCTGGCTCCCTTTCAAATGAAAGAGTGTAGAAAACTTCTCTCAGTTTTCTCCAAGCAGCAAGGTGCATTTTCAGCTCCATTTTCTCTGCTTCTACCTCTGTTTTTCTATCTCTGTTCTGTAACTGGCCTTAAAGAGCAAAGATTTATAATTATATAACATTATCAAGAATGTATCAAAGCTTTTCACTTAAAAGCTTAATCTTAATGGATTTTTTTTAGTTTGTGAGAGGATGAATTATTATAAAAGAATCTCCATTGAAACTTCTTAGAAAACTTGTAGTACACTGGCTCTGGTGTTTGAAGACCTATGTTTAAATCTCACTTTTGACACATACTACTTATGAGACCATTCTAAATCATTTAGTCTCTACGGACATCAGTATCTTCATCTGTAAAAAGAGGGTATTGAACTAGTGTACTTCCAGTTCCCTTCTTCCCCTTAATATATGATACCATATTTACTTATAGTAAATGTACAGAATTTACACTATGCATTCAGATTGTTTCCAATTTTAAAAATATTTTTATGTTTTGCATATGAGCATAAGGTGATGCTGACAAGTAAATCATATCAAGATGTCAATCACTCCTGTGCTCATGGCCCTATGTGAACAGGCTTGGGAAATACACTACCTTTGTGTGTTTTGAGTTCCCAAGAAATATACTCTTCTTCTGAGATATGACTTTGTGATTTTCTTTCATATTTGAAATGTGCTGCCTCCCAGAGAAAAGAAATACATTGCTGCCTATCTTCAACATATTCAACCTCCTTAGGGCTATACCTATTTGAATTTACTAGGTGTATTTTTCCCAGACTTGTTCAATCTCTCTCCTGACAAATTTTCAAACAACTTAATATGTTCTCATTTCTATTAAATATGTGTCTCCAAACTTCCACTTAGTTTTTACTGGAAAAAATACACATTGGGTTTATAAACCCTAAATAATTTAGTTCTCCCATCTGAGTTGTCTAATCTCCTTTCCAAATCCCCTGCATTCAAGCAAATAAACAGAAGAAATTTCTGGTTTTAATAAAGTTTCAAATAAAAAGCAAGGAATTAAAAAAAACTGCTTAAATAGATAACAATTCTAAATACCAAGAGTTAAATCTGTAATATCAAGGGAGTATATAGCATCAATTCTTGCCTTCAGCCTGTTTTCTATTGGGAATAGGTAAATCAGAAAAGAGATTAAGAAAAGAGATCAGTATGGAGCAAGTCTCTACTCCAGAGAAGGACCTTCTGTTCTTCTGTTTGTTCCCTATCTAGTTGGAATTAGCAATCTCTGGACTGTTTTTTCTTCACGATCTCCAGCACCCACAATTCCTATTGCTCTGGCCAAGGAAGCAATATCTAACACTTCATTGGGAAAGTTCATTATAAGG
Organism: Myrmecobius fasciatus; assembly: GCA_023553655.1. Lineage (NCBI taxonomy): Eukaryota > Metazoa > Chordata > Mammalia > Dasyuromorphia > Myrmecobiidae > Myrmecobius > Myrmecobius fasciatus. The sequence goes on along the minus strand of JAJPUD010009707.1, from coordinate 20,189 downwards.
ACCTTGGCTAGATACCAGGTCCTCCCACATGACTATCATTCTTGATCTGAATTTTCAAAGGCTACATACTTTTGGTAAGGGATAGAGAAAATTCCATCACTCTACTCCAAACAATAAGAATTGGAAGACACTCAAGATAAAAACATTTGCACTCCTTTTAGCTTTCAGACCTCTGAACTGAGTTTACTTTTAGAATGAAAACTACAAATACAACAAACCCATTGACTACACACCCTTTGTAGTACCATAGAAAGCACACAACTTCGAATCAGAAAACATAAAGTTCATCAAATCTTTGCTTTTTTTTCTACCTGTGTGAAGTTTTGTTAATTATCCCTTATGTTACATAGTCCTCATCTATATAATGAGGGAATAGAAAGCAGCACTTCATATTAAATGAAAGAATAGAATTTGGAGTTAGAGGAGCAGGGTTCAAAATTCATCTTTGTCTAACTAATGGGATGAACTTGGACATGGCACTTAATCTCTCCAAGGCTCAACTTTCTTATCTGTAAAATGGAAGAAGTAAGTAGATGACTTTGAAGAACCCATCCTGCTGCAATATTTTTATTATGTAAATACTTTAAAAGTACTTACAAAAGTTTCAATTATGTAGTAGGTTAAGTACTTCCACCATCATTTGAAACATTATTTATAAGGAAAATTTATATTTCTAGTTTGCTTAGAACTAAAAATTCACAAACAAACTCTTGGAAATCAAATCTATTTGTGATAGATTTGTAAAAGCTAACTCTAAAATAATAAAGATCTTCCAAAAAGAGTTTCCATAATTTTGTTATGGTTTTGTTCATGAATAAAATGCTGCAGAGTTGACAAGAGCACAGAAGTTAATTTTTATAGATGCAATAACATTATTAATTTACCAGCACATGGGATCAACTTCCAGATTACACTTAAATAACAAACAATTTTTATCCTTACTCATATCTTCCATTCAGTTAAAGAAATGAAAACAAACTAGTTGATTAAGCATAAATGCGCCTTCTGATCAAATTTCCTTATGGCACAAAGTTAGTTTCCTTTGTTAATATCAATTTCAGGGATCTGTTTTTCTCCAGTCAGAGATTCATTATTTCGGTTATTTTGAAATTGATTTTCCCATTGGCTCCAAAAATAATTAAAAAATAATTTCATGGACTTAGAATCTTAGTTAACTTGCAGTTAGCTAAAGGATGCCTTAGAGATCATCTAGCCTGACTTCCTCATTTTAACAGATGAGGAAATTGAAACCTAGAAAAGATAAAAAAGGGTCAAAAGTCACACAAAAAATAAGTGGCAGAGCTTAAAAAGGAACTTTGTGGTCAATACCTGCTCTGGAATCAGGAAGGCTCATCTTCTTGAGTTCAAATCTGAGCTGGTGTCTGAGTTCAGACATTAGCTGTGGGACCCTGGGTAAGTCACTTATCTCTGTTTACTTGTTTTCTCATCTGTAAAACAAGCTAGAGAAGGAAATAGCAAACCACTGCAATATCTCTGCTAAGAAAATTCCCAAGTAGGGTCATGAAGAGTTAGACACAAATGAAATGATTTAAAAATAATTACTTCTTAATCTTATAGGAAATAAAATGATTTAGACAACATTTTAGTTCCAACTCATTAATTTCTGATGGCTTGAACTTCTGCTCTCATAAAGGAGTCCTGTGGACCAGTTGAAATAGATGTGAAAAGACTGATTCTGTAGCCAAAACGTCTATGGTGGAGTCTTTAAATATTCAGGGATTAATTATTAAGAGAATTACAGATCAGAGGAAACTTAAAATATGCTATAAAACCAAATTTTAGGTGAACAAATATCCCTTCTCTGATCAATTATCATCTAGTCTCTTGTGGAAGACCTTTAGTAAGAAAGAATCCATTACTCCTAAGGCTGCTTATTTTATTTGGGATGACTCAAATACTCAGGAAGGTGTTGTGTGTAACTACTAACAGCCTCAGTTTCCTCAAAGGTGAAATAGGGATAACAAAAGCACCTATCTCCCAAAGTTATTATAAGATCAAATGAGATAACTCACTTAGCTTAGTGCTTACATATAAAGCATTTTGTAAAATGCTTACTTAGCCCAATGTCTGCCACATTGTGTGTATAGGCAACAAGATGATAGTGTTTAAAGTCCGAGGTCTGGAGGCAAAAAGACCTGAGTTTTAATCCAGTTCTACAAACTTACTATGTCACTTCACCTCTGCCTGACTCAATTTCCTCAAATGTAACATAGCTCCTGTCTTACAGAGTTGTTGTGAAGATCGAACAAGATAATATCTATAAAATGCTTAGCATAGTATCTAGTTCATAGTGGGTACTATATAAATGTTTATTCCCCCTTTCCTTTATTGGTCTGTAATTCAGAATATTTATTAAGTACCAGTATGTCCTGCTACTGTACAAAGCAAAGAGTTTTTTGCAGGCATTTAAAAACATATTTCTAATAACTCAAATATATATTTTGCTTAAAGGTTTATAAGGTGTTTTAAATATGCTATCTCATTTGATTCTCACAGCAACCCTTTGAAGTTAAGGGCTATTATCATTAACATTTTACAGGAGGAAAAACTAAGACTAAGAGAGAATTAATGAATGAATGAATGAAGAAGCATTCATTAAGCATTATGCTCAGGGATAGGGATACAAATGGAAGTCACACTTATTAAGATAGCTGCAGGACTGATGAAAAGACCAAGGAGTCCTAAAATAGCAGCAATGATGTACATGGCAAGTCCTAGAGGACCTTAGGTTATGCCAGTAGGTCAGATAATGGGACAAAGGGTATGCTGGGAATAGGAACAAGTCAGGTGATAAGCCCTTAGAAACCTCTTGGTAGTCACTGCCAGGCAGATGGTGAGATTCAGTTATTTTCCAAATAACCAGAAGGAATAAAAGTATTCATTGCCATCTCATCCAAGCCATATGAACAATTAAGCAGCCTGGATGGGTTCTCAGTTGTGCCAAAGTTGGAAAGGAACCACAAGGGAAGGCAAGGGATAAGAGTATCCCTGTGGAATCTGGTCTTCTTTCTGCTTGGCTCTCTGATAGATTCTGGGACTATCCAGAACTGGGAGAGGGAATGAGAAAAATAAATGGTGAAGGATAAGGAAGAATGTGTCCCATAATGATGGTAGTTCCTCCAACTGGCCATCTGGATGGGATTAAACAATTTACCCAGGGTTCCATACTTAGTAAGAATCTGAGAAATGATTTAAACCCAAGTCTCCCTGACTCCTAGTACAGCATTATATCTATTATGGCAATTGGCCTTTAATAGGATTCTAGAAATAGTTCTTGAGCACAGATGAATGCAAACAAATATACATCTTGAAGAAGGGTATGATTGAGGGTGAATGAACTTCCAACTAAGGCTGAGGTTATACCAAATAAAACAATCTTTCCAAATATCCCAATGTGGTTATGGACCCAGTCCCTGCCCTCAAGTGATTAAAATCGTAAAATAACTGGAAAAACAAGACACACATGAAACAGGTGAATAATAGTATGAGGAACGTAGGCTATAGACTTAAGCTATTTATGGTGAGCATCAAATCATCAAGTGACAGAAGGTAATGAGCCAGACAAATCAAAGTACCAAAATCACTTTGACCGTAATTTTCCCTGAGATCCTAATGAAGATAGCCCAGGATCCTGAACTCAAGAACCTAAAATCACTAGTTCAGGTTCCAACCCAGTCCCCATAACCATCACCATGGGAAGAAATCACTGTGGAGAAAGGATGCCATCTTCTCAACACCATCAGCACCAACTGTTAATCAAATATCTTCAACAAGCAAATAGGCACAGGACTATGAAAGACCATCATTCCTGATTCTAGTCTATCCATAGCAATCTTCCAGGGAAACAAATCTTGTTCAGAAAAGGCCAGCTGTCACTACCAATTACTAACCAATTGCCTAATATAGGGCAGGCAAGCTGACCTAGTTGCAGTAGTAAGGCACAGTGAGGGAGAAAAAAGGAGGTAGCATGTTCCAGGCCGACTCTGATGGGGACAGAAATTCCAAATCCCAGAGTATACTAATGCTGCCATTCTGGTGCTCACAGGATCCATTTTGAGAAACAACACCTATGAAAATGCAGATGAGCAATTGCTCCTATAGATGCTATAGGTACTACTATTGAAGACCCAAAAAAGAAAGTTATTGCCACAAAAGTCTTTGGTATTATCAAAACTCATTGATATCAGAAACTGATATGCCCATTAGTCAAAATGAGATGTTAAAATGAATACATTTGATTTATTTGTGTTGTTTCTCTTCTAGACTATATTTTATACTTATACCATACATCATTGATCATAACAAATTATGCTAGAAAACAGTTAGGAAGCTGTATTTGTGCATATGTAGATATTTGCAGTTGTGTATGTGCATACACACACACACACACATGTATATAACTAAGTTTGAGAACAGGGCCACCTGGCGGATGAAAGAAGAAAAGGAGAATTTCTTTAGTTCTCCATTTATGAAATTTAACTGTGATCGGCTGCTTTGGAAGCTCTAGGCTTGAAATGAGAAGTCAGATAGTGAAATTTATTATTTGTGTCTTTCCTTTGGTAATCCCTCCAAAACTAGAATGTACCCTTCCCCCATTTATGCTTCAGAGAATCTCTGGTTTTGTTCAAGACACAAAACAACTATTTTTTCTACAGGAAGTCTCTTCACAGACTTCTAACTCATTTTTCCATAACTATCTTATATTTAGAATTTTTGTATTTATATTGAATATACATACCCATTCTATATATACTTATATGGACTATGTAAACGTATATGTTGTCTCCAATGATTAGACTGTAAATTCCCTGAAGCAAGGACTGTTTGGGTTTTTTTTTTTTTAATTCCCTAGCAAGCTAATGCAGTGCCTAACATATAGTAAATATTTTGTAAAACTTTTATGGCTTGATACTGGATAAATTACTACCTCTCTAAGGCTCAGTTTCTTCATCTATAAAATAGGGATAAAAATACACTGATTATGCTTCTTCCATAAGGTTATTGTAGACTTAAAATTGTTTGTGAAAGATTCCTTTTGATTATAAAGACAAAATTACTTTAGAAATATTCAATGTTGTCTAAGCAACAAGTGAATTTGAAATATGTCTTAGGGGGTCTTGTTCTCTGATCTTTAATATGTAATTGATCCATATGCTCAGCCAGTTTTCCTTAATCAATTCAAATTGTGTTTGACCAGAATATAAATTCATTCATTCTTATAAGACAAGGAAGTGACTTTCCATTATACAAAAGAAAATCTTATACTCTAGCTCAATTATGTAGTACCGGCCTCTAGATGAAAGTGGAAAATTATTTTACCCTAAATGAAAATTTTAAAAGGACCATGCATTTTAATACTTCTAATGGAATATTAATTTGTGATATCAGTGTCCTTAAGTTTGAAATGAATCCTAGGACTTAGGTGTTACCCTTGAAAATCCAATTTTGTAAATATTTTATTTTCACAACAACCCTATGAGGTAGTTGCTGTAATTATTTTGGCATAATCTCAAGCTAAATTTGAATTCAGGTCAACTCGACTCCTAGGGCCAGTATTCTATCCATTGTACCACCTAGTTACCATTTAGGGACAGGAGGCAGCATGGTAAATAGAAAAAGAACTACTTGTAGAATTAAAAAGCCTGGATTCTAATCTTGTCTCAGTCTTTTATTGCTAATGTGACATTAGGCAAGTAGTTTAAACTCCCTGGACCTTAATTCCATCCTCTGTAAATTAAAGGAATTTGACAAAATGAACTCTAATGCCCTTTCTCAATCTATATCAAGGATCTTACTTACATCATCAATCCTCTTCACCCGGCATGAAGGGCTTTGCTATGTGTGTTGTATTATTATGATTAGGATGCCACCTGATGGATGTAAATGCATTTTTATTGTCTTGCAAGCTACTTGAGAAGCAGGTGCAAAAAACAGGAAGAAAAAGATTAATGGAGCCTCACAATCAGCAACCTGATGCATTTCAGAGCTAATAGCAATTAGTTTTAGCAATGCAAAAAAAAAAAAAAAGATGAAAGGGGAGAAAAGAGGGAGGAAGAGAGAGGGATACAGACCAACAGAATGAAGAAAGAAAAGGAGAAGAAGAGTAAGGAGGAAGAAAAAAAGAGAAAAAGCTATAGGGAAGAGAAGGGAAGGAGGAGAGGAAAAGGAGAAGGAAGGAGAGGGAGACCGATAGTCACAGAGACAGAAAGGGAGACAAAGAAAGAAACTCAGAGATGAAGACAAAAACTGAGACAGAGATACAGGAAAGAGGAGAAAGATGGGAAGTTGTGAAAGTTAATGGGTAATTAATTTATTTTAATAATTTAATAATCTAGCAATAATTTAGAGTCCATGTCGCTATTGCATTATTCCCCCACCTCATCTCATCCTTAATTAGCCCCTTTGTTCTAAACTAGAGCACTTCAAGCTAGAACTCAGTTTGGGATCTGTTTTGGGCATTCTGCAACATGTGGATTTGCCCCCAGATAATTCTCTGTCCTTTTTTTTGAGAATTATATGCTCATCAAGTTAAAGAAAATGTATTTGCATGTTCAAAACAAGGAGGCATTGATCTCACTACTTGCTACAAAGGAGAAATGGCCAACTAACAAAAAGATATAGGCAGGTCATGGGGAAAATCTTTCCTTTGTTACATTTCTACAGATTAATTCATAAAATCCCTGAAGAAAAGCTTTTTAAAAATTGCATATATTTTCATTATTATTGACAGAAAAATTTATAGCTATTTTTTCAAAGAGATCAAAATACATACATGGAAATATAGATAGAAACTTATACAGGTATCTTGAAAGTCTTAGTGCAGTTTTAAGCTCCATCGTGTGTGTGTGTGTGTGTGTGTGTGTGTGTGTGTGTGTGTACAAAACATATATGAGAATCTACAGTTATCTCTTCTACATTGTGGAGGTTAGGGGCATAGGATACCCCTATGATCTGAAAAATCCACATAAAATTTTATGGTATTTCCTTCCTACTAGATAAGATTGAATTTTTTCTTTTTCTTTTATGGACTGTTTATAGTGCATTATTGTAAAATTTGGGTTCCTATTATTCAATACTATATATATATGTGTGTGTGTGTGTGTGTGTGTGTATTATGCATTTCTGAATTTCTAAAGTTTTCTTATTATCTACTGGCCTTCACATGTTGTATGCAGCTTCTATAAAACTCCTCAAAAATTCCCATTTGATTTCTTATGCCAACTTGTGATAAACTGAGATGGGGAAAGTTATTAAGTAGATGTGTGTGTGTGTGTGTGTGTGCATACACAGACAGATACAGAAACACGTAAGTCTAGGTATATATGTACATAAAAGCTTTTTTTTATGTATGGAGGAAATCAGTTTTTTATAGTTGATAGGAAACTGGCCTGAACCAGAAGGACCTGGTTCCAGTTGTGCCTCTCCTAACTACTGTCTAAATGATTCTGAGCAAGTCCCTTAATGGTTAGGTGCTTTAGGCAATTTTCTAAGCTTCTAAAATAATAGAAAAAAGGTATCAACCTGAATTGGTAGGAGTTTTTGCAAATTAGAATTCCCCAATTAGCAAAATCGTAAGTTAGTTAGCTGACAAGCATTTATTAAATGCCCGCTATGTCCTAGGCACTTAGCTAAGCTCTGGGACATACAAATAAAGGCAAAGGGCAAACCTTGTCTATGTTAATGGTGCTCACAGTCTAATGGGGGAAGTGGGGGAGAGACAACATGAAATCAAATCTGCAAAAACAAGAGATAGATAGGATAAAGGTCCATTTCCTATTACTATCTCTTATGTGTATCAACTTTAGTGATATCAAAATTATATGTCATTTAAGCAGGATGATTAAGAAAAAACTAGAGACATACACACTGATGCAAAGTAAAATAAGCAGAACCAAGAAAATGTTGTATACAGCAAGAGCAATATTATGCAATGATCTACTGTGAGTGACACAGCTATTTGCAGCAATGCAATAATCCAGGACAATTCCAAAGAAATGAAACATGCTATCTGTCTCCAGAGAAGAACTGATGATATTATCTGAATAAATACTGCAGAATACTATGTTTCATTTTCTTTCTATCATTTTTTGGTTCAAGTTTTCTTGTACAAAATGACCAATATGATTGCACATGTATAACCTATAACTGTTGTGCCACAGTTCCCATGTCTCAGTTTCCCTTAACTGTTCTTCCTCAGTAGCAATCCGCCCCTCCCCCCCCCATTCAGAGATAATTGGGCTTCAGAGAAATGGATGCTGGAATTCCAAAGAGTCATAAAACCTCCAGATGGCCCATCTCAAACACCTAGACACGCCCCTTATCTTTTGGCTTCAGACTCAGTGGCTCCTAGCTTCTTCCCAAATTTATCAGAATTTATGATCCTTCATACCCCCAACCTGTCAGAACTGAATTGATAATCCTCTCCTGGAACTCCAATCTCTCTCTCCCCCCCCCTTGTCCTCTACCTCTTCTTTGTTTCCCTGAGCACTGGAGCCCTATAAAAATCGTTGTAGCAAACTCTCGAGTAATGGATACTGTGAGAGCCAGATGGCTGGCTAATGGCTGCCAGTCTAACTCTCTGGGACTGGGAGCTTTGAGACAAGAGTCCCATTCAGTCCCACTCATAGCTATGGATTCTAAACTCTCCATTACCATCAATAAAATATTAATTATCTCCAATCTGTAATACTGCCTCAGTGTCTCCCTGAGCATTACATAACAAATTACTTACCAATTTAGGGAGCGGGAGGAGAGGGAGGCACACAATTTGGGACTCAATTTTTTTTAAATGTTAAATATTATTTTAACATATAATTGGGGGAAAATTAAATATTATTTTAAAAATGAGCAATGCCTGGAACATGTCAATCACTGCTTATTATTTATTAATAAATGCTTATTGACTCAACTGTCCTGTGAGATTACTATAATTATATATTCAAGTTATTTGCTCATTAAAATGTGAATTCCTTGAGGGTAATTAACGGTGTTTTCACCTTTATTTTGCATCTCCAGTGTTTAACATGGTCCCTGGCACAAAATATTTATTAAATGAGTGCTTAGAGGATAGCTAGATGATGTAGTGAATAGAGCACCAGCTCTGCAATCAAGAGGATATGAATTCAAATCCAGCCTCAGACACTTAACACTGTTGTGCCACAGCTTCCCAAGTCTCAGTTTCCCTCAGTTGCTGTTTGTTTCCCTTAATTGTTCTGTCCCAGAATAGCAGCCCCCACTTCCTGACCTTAAGAAATAATTGGACTCACATTCCAAAGGAGTCATAAAATCTCCAGATGGCCAGCCTCGACATCCCCCTTATCTTTTGGCTTCAGACTTACTGTCTTCCTTTCCCAGTTTCTGTCTCAAGCTTCCTTCACTCCCTACCTGTCAGAACTGAATTTATGGTTTCCTTGGACATCAGATGTTCTCAGCTGTTCCCATGAGTTGTCTCCCTGAGCTATGGAGATTATAAAATTTGTGACGCCCCTCAATGAGGTACTGAATACTTTGTGACATTAGTCTTATTCAGTCGGCTGACATTACTATGTGTCAGTCTCTGGCCTGGACTGCATGCTTTGAGACATGAGTCCCACCAGTCCTGATCCATAGCTATGGATTCTGAACTCTCAATTAACATCAATAAAGCATTACCTAATTTCCATGTGTGATACTGCCTCAGTTCCTCCCTGAGCATTACAACACTTGCTGTGTGACTCCAGGTAAGTCACTTAACCCCAACTGCCTCATATAAATAAATAAATGAGTATTTCTTGAAAAAAGTTACATTATTTTAGATTAACCTAAATGTGAAAAGACACCATGGTGTCTTTTCTCCCTGACCTCCCTTAAGCTAATTGTAAGATTTTTTTTGATTATCCAAGATTTCCTAGCACTAACCTCAATCCCCTGCCATGACATAGGGTCATTCTATAAGGAAGGGAAGAGGAGGGGAGCTATCAGGAAAGAAAATGAAGAGAAAAAGCAGCTGTCCCTACCACTTAGACCTACTAATCCCATTAGTCCTGAGGCAGGGAGATTTGAAGGTACCATGGTGAGGTTTATGGAACTTTATGAATTAAATAAGGTTATGCTAGGCCAGATGGTCTTTTCATTTTTTTTTTGACATAGGCAGCAGATAAATGTTAAGAATTTAGTGTCTTTAGACTAGAGAGAGGTGCCCATTCAAGTGAACTTTGGAGGATGTGGCATTCTAATCAACTTGTCAAAATGTTTTAAAAAGTCAATCTGTAACTTTTATATCTATTTTCTTCTACTTTTATAAATCATCAATGTCCTCCTTGGTGTAAAAATAGGAGTCTTGAGGCTCCAGCTTTTATTATACAGTTGTCTTTAATGCCTAATATCTAGCTGTCATATAGCTAAGGTTTGCAAAGCATTTTATACATATTGTCTCATCTGATCTTCACAACAATCTTAGGAGATAGTTGTTGTTATTATGTATATTATATACTTAAGAAACTGATACAGATATTGAGGGTCACCTAGCTACTGTCTAAGGCCAGATTTTACCTCAGGTCTTCCTGATTATATGTCTAATACTCTAGCCACTGAATCAACAGTGTGTCCTTATACTCTTAGCTATTTAAGAGGAAAAAAAAAATCAAAGCATTCAAACTTAGATCATACTACCCTAGAAGATTATTAACTGATTTTTAAATTTACTTCTTTTTGAAAAATTAAATAGTGTTGGTTTGCATTTTTAACAATAATTGAGGTAGCCAGATAAACCAGTGGATAGAACATTGAACCTATAGTCAGAAAGAGTTACATTCATATCTTTCCTGCTTTCCTGCTTTCTAGCTTGCTTATCATTACAATGCTAGTTTAAATGGATGTAGTTATTCTCTTGCTGGGGCTTGGCTCAAACCCAACTTTATCACAATACACATTTGCAAGACTTCTTGCAAATAGGATACCCAGTTGAAAGTCTGGTCTGCTTTTGAAATTCTAAAGGGCCATACTTAATTCCCTCCTGCAATGTTTTAGTTAGGGATTTCTTAAGAGAAACCACACCAATCCCTCATAGTTATTCTGAGAAGTCCTCAGTTTCTCTTTTCATTCAGTAACCATACCCAGTAGAATATGCTATGTTTATAGATTGTTGTATTTGGAGTCAGCTTTTATTATATATATTTATTAATAACTAAAACCTTAGGGTCTACAAATTGTTTTAAATATATTATGCCATTGGATTCACATACTTCAGTGATGGAAGTATAGATTTTTTTTGCTCATTTTAAAGAGGGAAGTTTTGAAGTTATTGGTTTTGATGTCTGAGGAAATAATAAGGCTAAGTAATTTGCCCATGTTCACTCAACTAATAAAAATCAAAAACAGGACCTAGGTCTCTCCTGATTCAAAATCCAGAATCCTTCCCATTTATCCCAATGCCTGTTTATTGTAACTTTTCAGCAAAGAGGTAGGAAAGAGAGAGAAAATTCACCTTGGAGTCAGAACAACTTGTTTGTCTTACCTTGAACTTATAAAGACATATATTGAGTGAGTAGCCTTGGGGCAGTCTCATAATCTCTCACTATACTCAAACAATGCATTAAGATTATAAATTGTGATTGTTTATAGTAAATTATTCAGCTGTAAACAACTCTTTGTTACTCCATTTGGGATTTTCTTGGCAAATAAATATGCTGGAATGATTAAGTATTTTCTTTTCTAACCTGTTTTACAGAGGAGGAAACTAAGATAAACAAGATTAAGTGATTTTCCCAGGATCACACAGCTAATGTTAAAGATCTGATTGCCATCTAGTTGTCCTGTAAATTGTAAAGCTGGTGTTAATATATGTTAGTAGACAGTTTAAAAAAATATTCACCAGTTCTCTACATCTGAGACAAAACAAAACAAAACAAAACAAATTTCTCTAAAACCGTCTCCCAGATCAGAAAGAAAACATAGTTTACTATCAGATCTGAATTGAGGTTTCTTGAGTACCAATGTATCTAGCACATATACAAATTCTAAAAGCTAGTCCCAGATCAAAAGACATTTACAATAGACAATTGTAGAAGACACTAGCTGCATACCATATGAAACAAACAGAAAATGATGAGTACAAGATGAAAAAGAAGCAACTGGGCAGTGGAACTTAAAAAAGAGAGAAGATCCATAAGTGTTGAAGTCTTCTGGAAGCTTTATGGAAGAAGTGAATTTACTTGGCTTTCTTTAAGTACCAATAAAATCATGTCTTTCCCAATCTTTCTATTGCTTGTTAATGTTTATGTGTATATTTGCATGTTGTCTCCCCCATTAAACTGTGAATTACTTGAGAGAAGGAATTATCTTTTGCCTCTTTTTGTATCTCCATTACTTCTTAGCACAATGCCTGGCACATTGTAGATCCTTAATAAATATTTATTGACTGATATGGATTGAATGAAGTGACAAAAAATTGGGCATGAAGAGTAGAAAATGGATCAATGGAGAGATATAATAAAAGGGAACTTTGGTGGAAAAAAGGGAACTGTTTGTAGATAAAGGAATGGCATGGCATGGACATTTCCCACAGCAGTCTTTTAAATTTTAGCTTTATAGATAAATCCATTCTTTTCATGAATTTTAAATTATTCATCCATCTGGTCTTTTTACTTTCATAGAATTGGAAACACATACTTTCTTTATTTTCAGATTCCTAGCCTTTGTGGGCATCACTGTAAAGTTAACTTCAAGCAGCATGCATGTAATAAATAAGCTAAACCTTTCCGGAGGTCATCTTTCTAATCTCCACTAGTTATGCGATCCATAAAGCTCTACATGAGCTAGGCATTTCTGCTTCAAAGAGCCTTCCTGAAGGTTAATTGCAATGGCACTCATACAAATTTACTAGAGTTCCCTGGAGTGGGAGCAGCATTTTCAGACTTTGATGTTCTAAGCTGCATTAGTTCACCCCAGTTAGATGAGCTGGACGGTTTTGTTTTTTGTTTTTTTTTTTAATCCTAGGATAAAGTAAGCAGATATACCAATTCTCCTGTCTCAAAATGTGGTTACTTAACTACTAAATTCTTATTATTATCTTGTCAAAAGGCTATAAATTCCCATTTCAGAACAAGGGCTCTTCCCCAAAGACTGGTCTTAGACATGGAAAAGCAGGTGGCCATAATTGGTCATTCTTTTTCTAATCTAATGCTTCAGGAGATAGATTGTATGCAGATAGATTGAGATCTGAAGTCAAATTGAAGACCATGAAGGGTTGCATGCTGTGCTAGTGAGGGACGAGTAAGTAAATATTTGGCCAGACAAACATCAAGGATGGGGTACAAGAAGATCACAGGAGCTGGAAGGGTCTTGAGCAAATTATCTAGCAGGGATTTTTAACCTAGAGACTAGGAACTGTTTTAAAATATTTATATATTTTAAATATATTAAATATATTAATGTATTTAAATTATATATATATTAATTTTATATAAGAAATGGTGATCTTAACGATTTTATAAAACATGGAATAATGAAGAGCAAGATGAACAGAGCCAAGAGAACATTGTATACAATAATAATAATATTGTTTTAAGAACAACTTTGAGTGAATAAGTTATTTTGTCTATTACAATAAAATAATTTTACATATATATGTGTGTGTATATACATAAATATTTATACACACATACATGCCTATTTGTATGTAATAGTAGCCAAATGGGGGGGAGAAAAAAGAGGAAAAAGTCCTCATTTTACAGATGAGAGAATTATGGCTCAGAGATTTTCTTTCTTTTTTTTTATTAAAGCTTTTTATTTACAAAACATATGTATGGGTAATTTTTCAACACTGACCTTTGCAAAGCCTTCTGTTACAAATTTTTCCCCTCCTCCCCACCCCCAACCCTAGATGGCAGGTAGTCCAATACATGTTAACTATATTAAAATATATGACAAATTGAATATATGTATACATATGTATACAGTTATCTTGCTGTAGAAGAAAAATCGGATCTACAAGGAAAAAAAAAACAAAACCAAATACCTGAGAAGGAAAACAAAATGCAAGTAAACAACAACAGAGGGAGTGAGAGTTATGTTGTGTTCCACATATCATATCCCTCTCTCTGGGTGTATATAGCTTTCTTCACTGAACAATTGGAACTGCTTTGAAGCATTTCATAGTTGAAGAGAGCCATGTCCATCAGAATTGATCATCATATAGTCTTCTTGTTGCCGTGTATAATGATTTCCTGGTTCTGCTCATTTCACTCAGCATCAGTTCATGCAAGTCTCTCCAGGCCTCTCTGAAATCATCCTGCTGGTCGTTTCTCACAGAACAATAATATTCTATAACATTCATATACCATAATTTGTTCAGCCATTCTCCAATTGATGGGCATCCCTTCAGTTTCCAGTTTCTAGCCACTACAAAAAGGGCTGCCACAAACATTCTTGCACATGTGGGTCCCTTCCCTCCTTTAAGATCTCTTTGGGATATAAGCCTAGTAGAAACACTGCTGGGTCAAAAGGTAGGCACAGTTTATTAAATTAGGCCCAGAGATTTTCAATGATTTTCTGAGGATTGTAGTCAGCAGCAGAGCTGGAATTTAAACCCTAGTTCTCTCTATATAAATCTGATACTTTTTGCCTAGAATGCTGTGAAAGGTCTTTCAACTTCTTGTCTCTGCATTGTTAAGAATTAATACCCTATTAAGAAGTAGCATTACCAGAGAGAGAGAAAAGAGGGACACTTTTGTAGAGTTTCAGCATAATGTAGCATATTGGAATATTACAGGGAAGGCCTCTGAGAGATTTGCCTATCATACAAATGGCTTACTTTGCATTGCACTTTATAGTTTACATGGCATTTTCCTTACCATAGTTCCCTGAAGTCAATAAAAGCAGATTTCACAGGATCTCAGAAAGGGCCATCAGAAGCAGCTGGGTGGCCTCTGAGGTCTAGCCTCAGATACTTATTAGCTGTTTGACCCTGGAAAAGTTACTTTGTTTCTTTCTGCTTAGCCATAGGTCATGATAAACCCATAATGAAATATCGATTATATAATCAGCATGCTATATTAGGGAGTGTGGTAAGACCAGAGATTTCATAAAGAATGTCAAAAGGAGAACCACAGCCTAGATCTTAGGATGCCATTTCTAGGCCATTTTCCTCTTCTCCCAAACTCTCCTATTTTCACAATTTTACTAAGTTGCAGTAGTCTTCTATTGCCTTTGGTATCAAACATAAACTCTTCTATTAGTTAGTTAAAGGTATTCACAACCTGGTCACTTTCCAATCATTTTACATTCTATCCACCTCTACATATTCCATCACTCAGCTGTAGTAGATGATTTGATGTTCCATACTTTAGATACCACATCTCCCATCTCTGCATTTTTGCATTGTCTGTTCCCCATACCTCTAATGCTGTTCCTTCGTAAATCCATCTCTTAGAATCCCTGCCTGTCTATAAGACTTAGGGAAACTAGGGGATGAAGTGGTTAGAGCACCAGCTCTGGAGTCAGGAAGATCTGAGTTCAAATCTGACCTCAGACACAAGCTGTGTGACTACAGAGCAAATCACTTCACTCTGTCTGTCTCAGTTTTCACATCTGTAAAATGAGCTGGAGAAAGAGGTGATAAGACCACTCCAGTATCTTTTCCAAATGGCAACATGAAGAGGCAGACACAACTGAAAAGCAACTAAAGAATAAATAAAGGCTAGATCCTCCAAGAAACCTTTTTTTTTTTCTCCTCTAGCCCCAGTTGCCAGTGCCTTTCTCTCTAAGGTTACTAATCATCTACTCTGTCAATATCTTGCTTGTCTCACTTATAGATTGCCCCCTCTCTCCCATTGGAATGCGAGCTCTTTGAATGCATAATAAACATACAAATGGATTGATTAACAGCAGAAAGCATGGTTGGCAAATGATGGTTGGCAATTTTAAGAAAAACAACCAAAAAAATCAGGTGGATAATTCCATGAAAAAAAGGAACACACACACACACACACACACACACACACACACACACACACTCACTCACACATTCCAACCACTGCTTGACTTTTCCAGGAGAAAACAACAACATAAAAACCTTTACAATAATTCTCTTTTTTCACAATGGCTTCTGGTTTTTAATCTTTTAGTTTGGGGCATTAATTAATGGGCATGTGCCCTACATTGAAGAGGAAGGGGAAGAAAAAAAGGAAAGAAGATGGGAAAAGCAGAAGGGAGGGCTGACAATGTCAGGAATGCTATAAAATGACTTAGGCTGTTCTTTTCTCCTTTCTCTAGAATAAACTCTTCCTTGCAATATTCTTGTTGCACAGAGATGTGCTCACAGAATTTCACAGAAATTCACACTGCAATAAAAGTTGATCAAAATTAAAATAAAATATGAACAATCCTTATTGACCAGATGAAGCTAGGAATTAAAGACTTATGATTCATTGTGAATGTAGGCATTTTTAACATACTAAGTTCTCTTTATCTTATAAAAGTAATAAATGCCTTAATTAAAGCTGTCTCTTATCAGCATAACCAATTTACTCTTTTGACTATCTAGACCCCCCAGCTTTCAATTAAGAATCAGTCAATTCCTGACAAGTCATAAATGATTTATACCTATCCCACTTTTATGTAATGTTACATTTATTATTCAACTTTAATCTTCAAGCATGCTTTTTTTAATTTCTGAAAGTCCAAAGACAAGATAATTTTCCAAAGATTATATCCACTTTGAAGACATTTCTTTCCAGGAAGCACATTTTCAAATTAAATATTACCATTCTTTTTAACTTAATAGACTGATTCCTAAAATGCCCAATTAAATCTTAATAGTTTCAGAAATTGATGTCTTTTCCAGTTCTATGGTTTTAATGAATTTAAAATAATCATTTTTGTTCTGCTTTGTAGCAGGTTGAAACATATAGATATTTTTAGGACTGTATTTTTGGGTAATGGCAAAAGGAATGAAAAGAGAGGAGAGAGAATACACAGAACACTATGCTAAGAACTTTAAGAACTTTGCAAACAATATCTTTTTTTTTCATCCTCATCCCATCCCTGTGAAGTAGCGCTATTATTATCCCCATTTTAGAGTAGAGGAAATTGAGGCAAAAATTTTAACATTAATTGACAAGCATATGTCCTAGGTAGAAGGGTAGGAGAACAGAAGAGGGAAAAAAGATGGGGAAAAACAGTAGGCAGGATTGAAAAATGACTTGCCTACGATCACATTGCTAAGAAGTATTTGAGTCTAAATTTGATCTCAGATCTTCCTGGTTCTAGGCCAGTCCTCTTCTACTGCAACACCCAGTCATAGTAAGCCCCAAGTATCTATCCTTCAGGTAATATCGATCTGATTGAACATATCCAGGTTTGATACATACTTGTTAGAGTAGAGACATATAGGGAATTTATCAACTGATGCTAATGCTCTTTATTATTCTGTTTGGGAAAATATAATTTTGTCCCAGCCAACCTATGGTCATTTTGGACACCCCAATGATAGGCTAGTGCCTCACTGGGTTATGGTAAACATTCATCAACCCCTTTGGGATCCTGATTCTAAGTTACATTTCTACCATTTAAGTATAACATTATGGAATCAACCCTGTACTTGCTAACATATTAATATTATCCTTAGATATCAGAGACATAAAGGTTATTATTGACTTTGTATATAATTGATCTCTTTTGTCTCTTATCTCTCTCCTTTCCAATTTTAGCCTCATGACAAATTAGTGCACAGATTTGATCAGGCTACTGATCAAAAATCGTTAATGTTTTTCTCACTTGCTATTAGAAAATATAAATTCCTTTAAAGTTTAAACTCAATGAAATATGGCTTTAATTTATCTTTCTAGATTTACTTCACATTATTCACCCTCATACATTTTATTCTCTAACCAAAGTATTGGCATATATGCTTTTCCCATATAGCCTTTCATTTTCCATCTTTATGCCTTTGCACAGGTTGCCCCCAGTTTTTCAGTGCTTTCTTTTTTCACCTAATCTTCCTCCTGAAATATCTAACTCCGTGCCAAGATTAGCTCAGGTTTCATCTTCTACATGTCCTTTGCCTGCGATAAAAGATTTGTTAACATTCTTTCCAAAGTTGGCATTAGTTTGTATATTTTTCTTTCTTTTTTTTAATTAAAGCTTTTTATTTGCAAAACATATATGGGTCCTTCCTCAACATTAATCCTTACAAAGCTTTCCATTACACATTTTCCCCCCGAGTCCCCTCCCCTCCCCTAGATGGCAGGAAGTCCACTATATGTTAATTATATTAAAATACTTGACAAGTCGAATATATGTATACATATTTCTATACTTATCTTGCTGTGCAAGAACAATCATATCTACATGAACAAAAAATATCTGAGAAAGGAAACCCAATGCAAGCAAACATTGATAGAGAGCATGGAAATGTTATGTTGTAGTCCACATTTCATATCCCTCTCTCTAGGTGTATATGGCTTTCTTCACTGAAGAATTGGAACTGGTTTGAGACATTTCATTGTTGAAGAGAGCCATGTCCATCAGAATTGATCATCATATAGTATTGTTGTTGCCGTGTATAATAATCTCCTGGTTCTGCTCGTTTCACTCAGTTCATGCAAGTCTCTCCAGGCCTCTCTGAAATCGTCCTGCTGGTCGTTTCTTACAGGACAATAACATTCCATAACATTCATATACCATAATTTATTCAGCCATTCTCCAACTGATGGGCATCCATTCAGTTTCCAGTTTCTAGCCACTACAAAAAGGGCTGCCACAAATATCCTTGCACATGTGGGGCCCTTTCCCTCCTTTAAGATCTCTTTGGGATAAAAGCCCAATAAAAACACTGCTGGGTCAAAGGTTATGCACAGTTTGATAACTTTTTGAGCATAGCTCCAAATTGCTCTCCAGAATGGCTGGATCTGTTCACAGTTCCACAAACAATGTATGTGTCCCAGTTTTCCCACGTCCCCTCCAACATTCGTCATTATCATTTCCTGTCATTTTAGCCAATCTGACAGGTGTGTAGTGGTACCTCAGAGTTGTCTTAACTTGCATTTCTCTGATCAATAGTGATTTGGAGCAACTTTTCATATGACTAGAAATGGTTTTTAATTTCATCATCTGAAAATTGTCTGCTCATATCCCTTGAACATTTATCTATTGGAGAGTGGCTTGAATTCTTATAAATATGAGATAGTCCTCTATATATTTTAGAAATGAGGCCTTTATCCAAAGCCTTAAATGTAAAGATGATTTCCCAATTTGATGCTTCCCTTCGAATCTTGTCTGCATTGTATTAGTTTGTACAGAAACTTTTTAACTTAATATAATCAAAATTGTCTATCTGGTGTTCAATTAGGAGTTCTAGATCTTCTTTGGACATAAATGTATTCCATCTCCACAGGTCTGAGAGGTAAACTATCCTATGTTCCTCTAATTTGCTTACAATATCACTCTCTATATCTAGATGATGAACTCATTTAGATCTTATCTTGTGGTGTTAGGTGTGGGTCCAGCCCTAATTTCTTCCACACTAGTTTCCAATTTTCCAAGCAGTTTTTGCCAAATAGTGAGTACTTATTCCAAAAGCTGGGGTCTTTGGGTTCATCAAACACTAAATTGCTAAAGTTATTGCCTAGATTGTCCTGATAACCTATCCTATGCCGCTGCTCTATTTCTCAGCCAGTACCAAATGGTTCTGATGACCGCTGCTTTATCATATAGTTTTAGATCTGGTACAGCAAGGCCACCTTCATCTGCCTTTTTTTCATTAATTCCCTTGAAATTCTTGACCTTTTGTTCTTCCAAATGAACTTTGCTACTATTTTTTCTAGATCTGTAAAATAATTTATTGGGAGTTTGATTGGTATGGCACTAAATAAGTAGATTAGTTTGGGTAGTATTGTAATTTTTATTATATTCGCTTGGCCTACCCATGAGCATTTAATGTTTTTCCAATTGACTAGGTCTGATTTTATTTGTGTGTAAAGTGTTTTGTATTTTAGTTTGTATAGTTTCTGACTTTTCCTTGGCAGATAGATTCCCAAATATTTTATACTATCATCCATTATTTTGAATGGAATTTCTTTTTGTATCTCTTGCTGCTGAACTTTGTTGGTAATATATAAAAATGCTGATGATTTATGTGCATTTATTTTGAATCCTGCAACTTTGCTAAAGTTGTGAATTGTTTCTAGTAG
>JAJPUD010009706.1:11609-66867 GCA_023553655.1 Myrmecobius fasciatus | reverse complement strand
TCTCTCTCTCTCTCTCTCTCTCTCTCTCTCTCTCTCTCTCTCTCTCTTTTTGCTTCTCAGGCAAATAGATTTCTCCTTCCTCTCCTACCTTTTGACAAATCCTTTTCATAAGTTGTTTTTTTTTTTTTATTTCAATTTTAGAACTTTTGCAGAGAGGATTTCTCTCTCATCTATTCTTTCTGTCTACTTTAGACTCCCTTCTCCCCTCCCCCATTCTGATTCATGGCCCCTATACAAAGTTTTGTCTCCTTTTCCTCTTTGTTATATCTCTGCTTCATTTCCATCTTCCACTTGCCTTTGACCAAATCTCTCCTTTTTGTTTTTCCTCTTAGCTCTAACCAATTTTCCTGGTCTCAGAATTTGTTAGAATGAACTACAATGACTATTATAAGGAGCTTTTACTTGGAGTTCATGAAGTTCTCTTCCTCAATATTTTAATAACTATATTAATTTTATATATTTACACATTTAAAAATAGTATTTTGAGAAGAGGTCCATGGGCTTCATCAGACTGTTACAGGCATCTATCACACAAAAACATTTAAGAACCTATAAAGAGAAAATGTACCCATATATACAAATATATTCATAGCAGCTCTACACATAGTAACTAAAAACTGGGAAATAAACATGTAGGAATGACTAAAAAATTATAATATATGGATGTAATATATTACTCTGTAGTAGAAACAATGAAAAAGAAGGTTTCTGGAGCAGAATTTCAATTCAGATCTTCCTGACTTTAAGTGCAGTACTATTATACATACTATGTATGCTGACCCATCCTCATGAGACTAAAGGGGACAAGAAAGAGTGAAAATATGCTACTATGGTCAACTACTTTGGAGTTTAATATGGTTAATTAACTTGTGTGAAGTTAATTTAAAACATCTAACCAAATTGAATAAATTCTTTGGGCAGCTAGAAGGTGTAAAGATTAAATTGCTGGATTTGATATTTAGCCCTGAGTTTGAATTCTACTTTTGCTGTGTCCCTGGACAAGTCATTTACTTTTTCCCAGCATCAGCTTTCTTATCTGGAAAATGGTGATGATATTCAGAGGGTTATAAGGATTAAAAGAGATATATGTAAAGTGCATTGCAAACCTCAGTGCACCACATCACTAATATTAACTATTATTATTATGGCCTATGGTTGGAAATAATTAAGAAAACTAATGTTATGACCTCTTTATAAAAGGCACTAGAATTGAGAGGGTTTTGAGAGGGCTTCAAGTAAAAGGCGAAATTTTACTTGAGATATAAAGGAAGCCAGGGCAATCAGGTGGAGCTGAGGAGAACATTCCAGGCATGGGGCACGGGTAAAGAAACTCAGACCTGAGAGATGAAGTATCTTGTTCATAAAATAACCAGGAGACCAGTCACCTAGATGGGAAAGTATGTGGACCAGTCAGATGGAAGAAAATTTTAAAGGTAGGAGGGGCCTTAATTTTGAAGGACTTTGAATGTCAAAAGGCATTTTTTTTTATATTTGTTCCTGGAGACAATAGGGAGTCACTGGAGTTTGTTGAGTAGGGGGGGTGACATATCAAACTTGCATTTTAGGAAAATTACTTCAGTAACTGAGAAGAGGATGAAATGAAGAGAAGAGACACTTGGAGTAGACCTAACAGCAGTCCTGTCAGTAATTGTGACCCTGTAGTGATGCCTATTTCAGAAGAGAGTAGGAAGCATATTTAAGAGATGTTAGATGTTACAAGAGTGAAATTGATAGATCTTGGCAACAGAGTTAATGAGGAATTCAAGATGATTCCGAGCTTCTTAGTTTTAGGAGCAGGGAGGGTGTTGCCATTTGCAACAATGGGGAAATAATGGGGAATAGTTTACAGGGAAAGATAAGTTCAGTTTTGGACAGATTGAGTTTAAATTCAGTTCAAGATGTCTAAAAGATATTTGGAGAGATGTACAATTGGAAGTCAATGGAGAGGTTGGGGCAGAATAGATAAGATGATTCAAGGAACATAGTCTGCTTCATAGTTTTGCAGAACTCAGTTTAATCTTCAGACTTTGAAGATAAACGTGTTTATATTAAACACTTTCTCCTTAAGCTTTCTTCTTATAGCAGCCTCATTTTAATTATGCTTCTGTAACTCCTGTACCTCCCATCCAGAAAGGTATTTTGAGTGCATGATATAGATTCTAATGAAACTAGATGATTAGTAAGAAAGCACTAGAATTTTTAAAGAGGTTGTATGGCATTTTTCAACCTTTTGTTCTCTAATTTATAAAGCAGGTACTTAGGAAGGATTAAATATTAATCATTGTAGAGCTTTAGCAGTATGACAATGGTATATCTTAAAGGAGTATACATCGAGTTGAAAAAGTTTTATTTTCAGCAATATAACTTTTGCTTGGGTGCACAAGTAAATCCCCACTTCCCTAGAATTCCCCTCATTCCCCATCCCCCCTTCTCTAGAATACTCTGCCTTCTTAAATCATTTTGAGGCTCATCTCAAATATTTCCTCTTTCAAGAGGTCTTTTCTCTTTCTTATTCCACTCTACCAAACATCACTTTGTATGTTTTGTATCTTATTCATCTATGTGTATAACTATTGTATCCTTCCATTGCTATGCAAATACTCAGGGACATTCATTTTTGTCCTTGTGTCTCCAGTCTCTGACATATGATATGCATCCAATCAATTAACTTTTATTTAATGTGGCTTGTGTTGTGCTAGGTGCTGAAACTACAAAGGAAAAAATGGCAATCTGGGAGGAGACAGCATGTTTATATAAATGTTTATATATAAATAATATATATATGTGTGTATATATATAAATGTTTATACAAAATAAATACAACATATACAGTGGGGGGGGTAGGCACTAGATTCTGGAGGATTAGGAAAGGCCTCGCTAGGTGCTAGTGTTTGAGCTAAGTTTGAAGGAAACTAAAGATTCTAAAAGGTAAAAGGGGAAGAGGAAAGCATTCCAGGTATAGGGGACAGAATAATCTTGGCAAACATGAGTTTGTCAAGGCTAGTTAGATTATAGTGTGGAATGTGTAGAGGGGAGTAACCTGCAATAAGGCAGGAAAGGTAAGGAGGTTATGAAGGGTTTTAAGTGGGTATTTGATCTGAGAGGCAATAGGAAGCTACTGGAGTTTATTAAGCAAGAGAGTAATATGATAGAGATGGTAATTGAACCTGAGGAAGTTGAGGTCACCAAGAAAGTATGAAGAGAAGTTTATCCACATTTATGGATTGCAATATGGATGAAGGTCCAGGAAATACTGAGAAAAAAATGTTGAGAGAGGTAGAAAGTGTGCTCCCCAAAAAAACAGAGAAGAGACTCCAGGAGAAGGTGGTCAACCACTTACATGCTAAAGAAAAAATCAAGAAAGATAGGGATTGGGAAAAGGTCTTCAGATGGGCAGTTAAAAAAAATCTTTAAAAAGTGAGGAGGGATCATTTTAATTCAATTGGGAGTTAGATTACAAAGTATCAAAGAGTGTGGGAAAGTGGAGGCAACAAAATTAGCTAGATTTTTCTGGGAGTTTGTGAAAGGGATGAGAAACATTTGTTTAGAAGAAGGGTCAATATGAGAAGTTTAAGTGAGGGTTTTTTAAGTATAGGATAGATACCATTTGTAGGTTGCAGGAAATTGAGCCAGGTGAAATCAACCAAAAAAATTGAAAATTGAGCATGGGAGATGATTTGGAAGCATTGCCAGAGGAAATAGAAGGGGTTAGAATAAAAAAATACATAGAAGCTGATCTTGGTGATAAAAGGGCCATTCTTTGTCAGAGACCAAAGAAGAGCATCCCTTGGATGATATCATTGAGTTTTGAGGTAGGAGAAAAGAGAGAAGTAAGGATTAATGGCCTGTTATCTTAATAAAGTATGAGATCTTTTGCTGAGAAGAAGGAAGGAGGAGGAGGAATATAAGGCTTGAGAAGAGAATAATAGGAACTACTGTGGGAAGTGCAGTAGAAAATCATAAGGGAATTTAAAAATTGCCTTGATCTAATCAGTAAACGGTTGAGATTAGTTAACATGAATTTCTGATAGACCTATTTAGCACAGTTTTAGGATTTATTTTATTACTATGTGATTAAGTTTGTAGGTAGATGTTTGTAGGCATGAGTAATCAGTCAACAATCCATCCACAAGAGAGTAAGAGATTCCAAAGAAGAAGATAGTATAATGTTTGACAGGTTAACTATAAGGTCAAAATTAGGAAGGGAGGAAACAAGCTAGAATGAGGATAATGCATGTTGACTGATGAAATTATACACACATGAAAAAGTATAATGAGAGGCAGTATGTATATATAATTGATGCTAAGTTTTATGAAGTGTTAAGTTTATCTTTTGAACTTGTCTTCTTTACAAGTGTCACATTTGTAAAGTCTTGCCTCATTTCCCCTTAATACATTTGTATTTTTTTCCTCCGGTCATCATCTTGCATTTATATATTTATGTAAATTTTGTTTTCCTCAGAATACAAATAATTAAATGTATCAGTGTATGATAACCTTTCCCAACTTTTTACATCTTTAAAAACTTTTTAATAATACTATTCTCCTTTTGCTACAGCCATTTGTTTTATATAACTTGACATTGAGTTTGAGATTTTTGACACCCATTCTTTAATTCTTCATCACAAAACCACACTTAGCACATTGGATATTAATTGTACCTTTAATAAACAGTGTATTTTTCAAGTTTAGCCTCACTGATTGTATTTAATGTCTTTTTAGTGGGGCTTTCATTTAAATCAGGCAAATTATCAGGCTATTTACTTTTTCTTTTAAATATGTACCTTAACTTTTCATTGCATACTTTTTCCACTTCACCAATTTTGTTTTTCAATAAATTGGTGTCTTTTTTCATATCTCTTTTGCAGGGCATTATATTCTTCTTGCACTGATCTCAGTTTATTTTCCCATTTATCATCTAGATCTCTTTTGAGATTCTTTATGCAATCTTCCAGGACAGCCTTTTGAAAAGGGGACCAGGTTATATCTCCCTTGATGGCTTCCTCTGGAGTTGCTTTGCCTATAGGAACCTCAGGATCTGGGGGCTGTCCTTCCTTCTCTTGATAAAAGCTGTCTATGGTGAGAGCTCTCTTCTGCTTCTTACTCTTTTTTTTTTTTTTTTTATATAGAGAGAGAGTGGGGGTCTGTTTAAGGCTAGGGAAGCCTCGGCTGTGGTAGTTTGCCCTGGGGCAATTGTGCTAATTAACTTCCAGTGCTGGGCGGGTGGGGCTAGCACTGTGCCCAATTTACTCCTTATAAAAGGCAAATCTGCCAGAACATCTGCCCCCAATCAGGGCAGAATGTGCGGAGTGCCTCATATTCCCCAGGTGTTTGGAGTTTGGAGTTTCTGCCACGCTGAGCTGAGTCCAACCCAGTGTCTGCCCTGGGTTCCCGGAGTTGCACCGAGCAAAGTGCTTACCTCATGCCCGACTGAAACAGACCTGTTATGAAGTTCTTCAGAGGTAATTGCAAGCAGAGTTTCTTAGTCCAAATATTTCTGGATTTGTTGACTTAAAAGATCAGAGGCTTATTTTATTGTGGATTTGAGAGAAGGTCAGAGGAAGACACAGTCATGTCTTCACTCCTCCATCTTGGCTCCAGAAGTCTTGTACCTTAACTTTCAATAATGGGTTGCATGGTACAAGATTGTGTTTTAGTATTCTGTCTCCATTTGGGAATTTTCAAAATTCTTTAACAATTTTGCTTCTCAATTTAGTAATATATTTATCAAAGTTCATCATTTCCTTAATGAGGAAAAGACTTCGAGAAATTTTTTAAAAATCCCTGAAACGTAATTTGGGGTGTTTTTCAATCTAATAAAGATGTTTAGATCTTATAGGTTCACCTATATATTTCTTCTGATAATAGTTTGAATTAAAAAGTGGGTTTAATAAATGAAAATGACCTTTTCCCAATATTCAATACCCCAGTCTTATAAGATTTTGTATTCTGTTTACTGGACTTCTCAATATCCTTCTGTTTGTAGAGGCCTATGATGCATTGGAGTAGAATTAATAACAACCCCATCCAACTGCCAGATCCCTCTGAATGTTTGTTTATTTTCTTAGGATTAATTAAGCTTTTTTACATGACTGGTTTGCCTTGGTGGTGCTATTTGTTTTTAAGCACATTTTCTATTGGACTTGGGTGGGACTAATCCTGTTTTATTTATTATAGGCTTGAATGATTCTTAAAATATTTGACTTTCTTTCTCTAATAATTAAGAGCTATGACTTTTATAAATCTCCTTGGAGTAATATTCATTCTTAAAAAACACATTTAAAAACGAAGCCCTCAACACCCAGCTGATGGATAGTTGGGGAAGCCAGCTTAGTCTAATTTCCTCTGGTCAGGATCTAGTGTAATGAGTCTGCCTACTTATTATCCGTAGCAGTACACATGACTACTAATGTCACACAATGAAACCATACTGAAATTGTTTGTCACAAGAAATACATTCCTGTAAATACTTTCCTCAGACTAGATTAGTCAGGGATGACTTAGTAAAAGATAGGAGACTCCAGCTAGATCTAAAGGATCTATAGGATTTGGAAATATAGGAAAGAGAAGAGCATATCAGACTAGAAAAATAAAAGGAGTGAAATATATTTGATTGAAAACTGAACACAATAACTGACATTAAGCTTTGTCTCACTAAGACCTGATATAATGCTTTGTTCATGGTAGGTGTTTTATAAAGTTAGGCTGAAATTAATTTAAAGCAAGGTAAAGAGGTTAGAATGAAGAGACCACTGACCTTTTCGAAGTAGAGTGCATGTATAGACAGAAAATGGAAGAAGGCAGGCAGTAGAAAAATTAAGAGTTTAAACAGACACTTAAAACAGTATGTGTGTACTCTACCCATTATTCCTTAACCCCATTCATTTTTAAATTTCCTGCAAATTGGTTCCAAAATTAATTTCAGAAATTAACAACTGTCTCCAAACTACTAAATCTGATCATCTTTTCTTAGTTTTCATTCTCCTTGATGCTTCTAATTAACCATTTTTGATGCTATTTATCACTCTTCTTTGTTAGCCTCCTTTCATGGGTGTCAATGTTGCATTCTTTCTTACCTGTCAGACTGCTTCTTCTCAGTCTCCTTTGCTGAGGCATCCCCTTCCCATCCCACTCCCCTTTCCTTTTCTAAGTATAAGTGTCCCCAAAAGTTCAATCCTGGGCCTTGTTCTCTTATCAGCTCGTCTGGATTGAGTTCTCATCTCTACAGTGATGACTCCAAAAACTACAGCTACCTCCTGAATTCCAGTCAAACTTTGCAAACAGCATTCTAAATATCTTTGTCTTGATGTACTATAAGCATTTCAAATCTAATAAGTGCAAAATGAACCAATTACTTTCACATATCCTATTCCCAAGTCTCCTTCAAATTTCCATAATTTATTAATATCATTATCCTTCCAGTGCTGTAAATTCATAATCTTAATAGTTTTTAAGTTCTTCCTTTTCTTTACTCCCTCCCTCCCATATCAAATCATTGGCCAAGTGTTTTTGATGCACATCTCTCTTGATCTTTCCATTCACATTGTACTTCCCTACTTAAAAGTCCTCTATCATCTCATACCTGGATTAGTTTCTCCCATATTCCACAGATCTCTCAAATTTTTTCCTGAAGAACAAAGACTTGATCGTGTCATTCCACTGCTTTACAATTCTCCATGGCCTCCTATTGCCTCTGATGGAACATTACTTCCATTTTGATTTTAATTCTTTGTTTACATCCTTCCTTCCTTATGTCATATAATTATCTTTCATATACCTTATATTCCAGTCAAATAGGACTAATGGCTGTGTTCTCTGTATTCAACCTGTCTCTTTGTATTTGCATAAGCCATGCTCTTGTGCCTAGAATTAATTTCTTATTTCTGATTATTGTAGAATTCTTTACTTCAGAATTTCTGAATCTTTTCAGGTGTCACACTCTATAAATTGTCTAGTCCATTGTGATTTTCCCTGCATACTTGCCTTTGTGCTTACTGTATTTTGTTTCCCCCGAAGTTTAAAAGCTCCTTGGGAGAACATATTGTTCTTGTATCCCCAACTCCTTAGCCATAATGATTAAAAATACTTTTTTTTTTTTTCTCTTTTTTTTAGTTGAGGAAGGAGTCTGGACCAGTCTATGAAGTTTAAATTGAATTGAACATACTACTTTACTAAGTGAAGTTTTCATTATAAAATGTTCAGGAGAAATATAATTTGTCTTTGGCCTAATTTTTTGGCAAAAGATTTTTTAAAAAATAGTTAATGCTTAATACCTTTAATATTCCAAGCAAAGTCTTTTAAATAGGACTTTGCTTTTGGGGGGGCGCATTTAACATTTTATCCCCAATTTGTTTGGACAAGTATAGACTTCTTTTACTAAGTAATAATAACAATTTATTATATTAGCATGCATGCCTAAAGCATATTTCAGTAACATTTGGGTTCAAGCTTGTAATACCAATAATAGATGGTTTAAATAGTCATATTGGATTTAACATGTCAAGAGATTTTAATCAGTGAGGATATTTTGCTTATGTTGTAATTTTTGTTGTTGTTGGTAAGAAAACAATACTGTATAAAAAAAGAACACCCTTTATTCTTCCAGTATTAAAATGTCCTGGGGAATTTCTTCAATATAAATGGTCTTTATTTTCCATTCTTTCCTCTTTTTTGCCCTTCTCCCCAAAATGAATTCAGTGCTGCTGATCTGACTCATCTCTAGAACAAATCACAAAATAACAAGAGCTGACCTGGGAGAGGACTCCGAGGACATGTAATTCATCCTATACCAGAAGAATTTCCTTTATAACATACCCACCAACATGTGGTCACATAACTTCTATTTGGAAGTCTCTACTTATTCTAATGCCATATGTTTCATCTCTTTGTCCCTAGTTTGGAAATTCTTGCTATTAATGAGGCTTCTGCATGGATTAGATACCATTTGGTGAAGCTTTTAGTCCTCTTCCCCTGGCCTGGATTCAGCACTATCTTTGATTTAAGAGTCTTGGAATTTAACTTGGGGGGGGGGGGAGGAGAACAGGAGCGATTCTCTGGCCCAGTTCTTCTCGTTTTATATATTAGGAAAATGAGGTTCAAAGAGGTTTAACAGGTCACACAATTAATAGCAAAACTGAGACTAGGAGACATTCCCTACCTTCTATCCCAGTCAACTTTATACCATACCATTATCTAGATCTTTTCCTTCCCAGCATCTTCTTTGCAAAGAATTTAAGCCATTCTGATTATTTTCTTCAAGCCATTTAGCTATTTATAGGAATGAGAATTGTATAGTAGGCACTGAGAGAGCAATATACTTTACAGAACAGAAGGTAATTGTAATAGTCAAGGTATTGATGATGAGGCAGTTGTCCTATAAAATTGAATTAAAAATTAAGAAAATATCTTTTTTCTTCAAGTCAAAATAACTCATCAGTATTTATGCGAAACTACCAAGAGAACTGACCTGTGTTGTCATCGAGTCATAAAAATGAATAAAACTTATTTTCAAATGAAAGAATATATATTTTTTGTCTGCTTGCATTGTGTTATCTTTATCTGATTTTTCTTTCTTGTAGATACAATTTTTCTTGCACAACAGTGATAAGTGTGGAAATATGTATACATATATTCAATTTGTCAAGTATTTTAACATAATTAACATGTAGTGGATATCCTGCCATCTAGGGGAGGGGTGGGGAGTGGGGAGGAAAAATTTGTAACAGAAAGCTTTGTAAGGGTTAATGTTGAAGAATTACCCATACATATGTTTTGCCCAAAAAAAAAAAAAGTTCAGGTTTTTACCCTGGGTTTTTGTTCTGCAATATCATTTGCTTGTTTTATTCATGAATGTATGTATGTCTGAACAAATGACTGTAATAATATATAAAATGTATATATTATTAAATATAGGTATTTCTAAAGATTAAAAAAAAGAATATATATTTTTGACCAAGAAGAGGTAAACTCTCCAAACCCCCTTCATAAAACATAACAAAACCTGGCACTCCTTCTCTTCCTACTATTAACTCTCCAATTTTGTTTAGTACTCCTTTCATCTTTAAAGTATCATTCAGGGTTAAAATAAGTAGAAATAAATTTTATAGAGAGATATTGTAAACCTCTGAATGTTTTCAAAGGGTATGCTGTCAGAAGATCCACTAAAATCTATTAGATTTAATTGAGGACAGCATTACCATATGTGGTTGTAGTTTTTAATACTAACAAGCTGTATTTTGTTAATAAAGGACTTATTGTTTCTGTAATTTATATTTGGATGTCAGTTTATAAAATTCTTGGTTCTTTTTCCCTAATATGTGAAATAATTGATACATCAGAGCTTTTTGATTCTTATTTCGATTTCATGGAAAGTATAATCATATTCAACATTTTTTACATCATTTAAATTCTTTTATCTGTAATTTGGCTAAAAATAACAATAATTTGTTGCAGTTGTTTAATATATTGGGTAGAGCCTAAGTCTTTTGCACATTGGTTCCTAATATATGAAAAATCAAATATAAAAACTTGTAGTTTGAAATGCCAGCTTGCCCCTAGCACTTTCATGGTTACCTTAAAAGGTAAGTTTAAAGGTAAATCTGAAAGGATTTTTGTTTGTTTTGTTTTTTTAAGGAGTGTCTGAAATAGAAGGGTTGTAACACTAACCCAGTAGAAGAGATCAGAGGATTATAGGTGTTTTCTGCTGTTAAGTCATTTCAGTCATGTCCAACTCTTCCTTATCCCTTTTGTATATATATTTGATGGTTCTTGGCAAAATACTGGAGTGGTTTGCTGTTTTCTTCTCTAACTCATTTTATAGATGAGGAACAAAGACAACCAGAGTTAAGTGACTTGCTTATAATCACACACTAGTACAAGTGTCTGAGGCCAGGTTTGAACTCATGGAGGAAATGTGTATTCCTGATTCCAAGTCCAGTTCTCTGTTCTGTGCCACTTAGCTATCCTATATAGGTAAATTGGTATTGTCTTAAAATAAACTTTTATGTTTTCATTCTTAAATTTTGCACTGCTATTGTTGTTCAGTAATTTCTTCTGTTCTTCCTGACTTTTATTTACCTTTTTCATTTTCTTTTACTGAGTTTTACAGAAGTTAAACTTAGTGGGATGTTGAAGAAGACTAATGCTTTAAAAAAAAAAATGACGATATATTTTTTATTTTAAGTCTCCTAGGGTAGCAGGAAAAGTGCACTGGCCTGAATCTGGTGACTAGGTCTGCCAAAATGAGCTTTGTTAGCTGTCAAGCAAGGCCTCATTTCTCTCTCTCTTAGGAGGAAATTGGGCTAGATTTTAAGGCTGTTTGACTCTCCCTACCCCAGAGTATTCAGTGAAGTCCTTTGTTTAGAGAAATGAATAATCTTCTAACAGATCTTTGTGAAAGGAAACAAAGATTTAGATAATCTTGGTGAGAATAGGTTTAATTCTTACATAGTTATAGATTATGATATTACTCTTTACACTAATGCAGAGTTCAACCTATCTTCCTTTTAACTTTTGAAAGAATCTACCCAATGCCATTTTGTACGGTGTGAGGTGAAACCATAGTGTTTAGTTTTGTACTTCTTTTATTATTGATTTAGAGCATTTCCTCATGTGGTTATGAATACTTTGCAGTTCTTTTGAAAAGTTCGTATTTTTTGAACATTTATCGTTTGGAGAATAATTATTATTCATATGTATGTATTTTGTGTGTGCATATACACACACATATATTTCATATGAATTATGTGTTGTGGATACCAAATTTTTCAGAGAAATTTAATAAAAAGGTTTTTTTCTCATTCAGCCACCTCCCTTATTATCCTAAATGCATTAATGTTGTCCGCCCAAAAGCTTTTCAGTTTCAATTAATCAGTTATCTACTTTATCTTTTTTTAACTGCCTCTATTTTTTGGTTGACTAAGAGTACATCTATTATCCCTAATTGTGAGAGGTACATTATTTGTTTTTTGTTTTTTGGTAATTAATAATAAAGTCACCCATCCTTTTAGAATGCATTATGTAGTGATGGTCTGGGTCTAATTTCTGCCAGACTATTTTCTAGTTTTTCCAGCACTTTTTATGAAATAGGAAATTTTTCTATACATAGCTTACATCATTCACTCTATCAAACACTGGATTATTAGATCATATTGTTTCTGAAACTCATGTAGGCCGTTCTGTAGATTTATCAATTTTTTAAAGCAGTACCATTTGACTTTGATTGCCATTTTATAATATACTTTGAAGTATGTAAATGTTCTTACCCCTTCATCCTTACTTCTTTTCATCATTTCTCTTGGTATTTTAGATCTTTTGCTTTCCTAAATGAATTTTGTTATTATTTGATCAAACTATAAAGTATCCTATTGATAATTTGATTGGTTTAGCAGTAAGAATAAACAATAATTTTATAGTTTTCTTGTTTTTATTATATTGGTCTAGTTCTATCATGGATACTAAATATTTCTTTAGTTATTTAGATTGTTATTTAATAAATATTTTTTCAGTTCATTGGGAGTTTGAGTCCCATATATTTTATACATTTTGTAGTTGTTCAGAATGGGACTTCCCTTTCTATTACTGCTTCTTGTGTTTTTTTAGTAATAGAAAGAAATGCTATTAATTTTTGAGGATTTTATAGCTTCCAACTTTGCTGAAGTTATTGTCTCAATATCTTCAATGATTCCCTAGGATTTTCCAGGAAACCATTATATCATCAGGAAACAAGGATATTTTTATTTCCTTTTTACTTATCTTTATTCCTTCAATTTTCCCGCTTCATCTTATTGCTATTGCTAGCATTTCCATTAACATACTGTATTTATTGGAAAAGGTTCTAGTATATCGCATTGCATTTTATGTTTGCTTTTAGTTTTAGATGCTTTTTTTAAAAAATCCCTCTGTGCCAAGGTCTTTTTCTAGCATTTGAGATGTTTGGGATGTATGAAGTTTTAATATGGAATCATCTTTCCATTTCTGGTATAAAGCCTGTTTGATCATTTGATTTCTTGAATCAAATGCTCTAATCTGTTTGATAGGATTTTATTTAAAATTTTTGAGTCAGTATTCCTTTGTGTACTTAGTTTTCTTTCCTTGTTTTTATCATTCCCTGCTTTGCATACACAACTAAATTATAAAGTTTTTGAGAACACTTTGTGAAGTTGGCTATTTGTAATTTAAAAGTTTGATAGAAGTCTATGACACCAATAGGATTCCAGGTTTGTTTATTTATTTTTTTTTTTTAATTCTTGTTGGCTAGATCTATTTCTTTTTCTGAGATTGGGTTGTCTAACATCTATTATTTAGTATTCTGGATGGTTTAGGTATTTTATATTTTTGAAGGTTTTAAAATTTTATTTTGTGTTCTCAATTTTCTAAGCATGTATCATGTTCTGATTATTTTTTATTCTGGTTTTTCTGTGATCGTTTTGCTCATGTCCAATTTCATGATTTTCTCTTTTTTTTTTTCTTTTTAAAAAATCAGAATAGCTCAGGATTTAGCAATTTTAATAGTCTTGAATCATCAGTATTTAATTTTATCATTTCTATGGGGTTTTTGTATCCAGTTTTTCTATAATCCTAATTTTTAATATGGCCTCTTTTGTGCTTATTTTAGGTTTCTCTTAATTTTAAAATTAATACTCTTAATTTCCAAAAGTGCATATTCGGTTCATTTATATCTTTTTCCTATTTCTGTTATTGAATATATGTGATCCAGAAATTACATTCCAAAAATTTTGGCATGTTATGTATTATTTTCTTTTATATAATTATAAATTGTTTCTGTGATCTGTTCTTTAAAACACTAATTATTTAAGATTTCATTGTTAAATCTCCATTTGGCTCTGTATCCTTTGCTGGTAGCCTAAACCAATTTCTTTTTTTAATTGCATTTTCGTGTATATAAAGGATGTTTACAGTACTTCTGTGACCTGGTCACATGGTTGGTTTTTGTGAGTTTCATCTGGTGAAGAGAAATACATCTCTATTTGCTTATCCTTGTAGAAGGTGCCATAAGTTTTTTAACTAGTTCCCCCCCCCCCCCCCAGGAATTTAAGTCTATAGTTTTCTTTTTGCTTATCTTTTGTTGGATTTTATCCAAAACTGATAAGATATTGAAGTTTGCTGGGATTGTTATATTACTCTTTGTCTTTCTGAAGCTTTGATGTTTTCCTTAATGAGTTTGGATGCTAAGGCATTTGGAGCATATAAGTTTATTACTGATATTGGTTAGGGTAATATAGTTTGCTTGCTTATTCCTTTTTATTCTATTTTGGTTGCATGGTTGCAACTCCTGCCTTTTTTTTTTTTTTTTTTTTTTTTGCTGAAGCAGTTGGGGTTAAGTGACTTGCCTAGAGTCACACAGCTAGGCACTGTTAAGTGTCTGAGACCACATTTGAACTCTGGTCCTCCTGACTTCAGGGCTCATGCTCTATCCACTGCACTACCTAACTACCCCCAACTCCTGCTTTTTTGAATTCACTTGATGCATAGTAAAAAAATTTTCCATTCTCAATTTTATTTTGTGTATACGCCTTTTAAAAAAGTTTCTTGTAAACAACAGATTGTAAGATTTTGTTTTCTTATCTAATCTGTCATTTTTTGTTTTATTATTAGATTGTTTAACCCATTTACATTATAAAAGTTAGGTTTATATTTTATTCCATATCTAAAATTGGAGTTTCTTATTTTCCCCCTCTTCTGCTGCAAACATAATATAAGGTTCTCTCAGTTATTTTAATCTTTTTTTTTTTACCCTCACTGATTCCTTTTCTCTCTCTTGATCCTCTCTTCTCATTTTCCTTTCCCTTAAGGATTTTGTTTATTAGTCTCTTTCGAGTTTTGATATGGTTAAATATTTCTACCCTTTTTTCTCCCCTTAGTTATTCAAGCAGATTTTCCCTTCCTTTATTCTCTTCAGTTTTACCCTGCTTATTAGTGGGGTTTTTTTTTTTCATTTTTTAAAATCTCTTTTGAAAAATGATTTTTTTCTCCATTATTGGTCTTCTCTCTTTACTCTAAAGCCTCATTATCTGACTCATGCCCCCTGTTCTTTTTTTTTTTTTTTCCTCTCTGTCAAAGCTTCCAAAGTATTTATTCTAGGCTTTGCCTTCTAGGTATGTTTTTTTCCTCCACTGCCTCATAGAGCTTACTCTATGAATTTTGTTTTTCTGTTGTGTCTCACTCTCCAAAAAAAAAAAGGCCAAATTATTGCAGGTATTTGAGAGGATGCTGCATCATGGTAAGGAACCGCCCCTCCAACCCCCATCCATTATTTTTTCTTGCTGACAACCTGGGTTTGTTCTTTGTTACTCTTCCTGATGCCAGTTTCCCTCTGTGGTTTCAAATTCCCTTCTCGTCAGGGAAGACTTTTTATGAAACAGCACCTTTAGTCCTCATGAAGTATAATGTTCTCATTTATCTTCACCTGAAAGAGTATTCATCAGGTGAACCTTCTACCTCCTCTAAAGTAAGAACTTTTTCTTTTCTCCCTTTTCAGGCTTTCTCCCCTTTCTTTCCCCCTATAAGCTGTTCTCTCTCTAAGACCAAAAGGTCACTTTCCCTCATTGATAGCCCTTAGTTTGACTCCAGTGCATAATTTACTCCTCTGCATTTCTTCTGTTCCTTACTTCTTTGGCCAAGCATTAGCAGTCCAGAGCTGCCTATCATTAGCCCCCCACCATTGGTGTTTCTGGAGTACAGTTCCTGTCAGACTTTGGCTATTGAAAGGCTGTGACTAAATTGGCTATTGAGGCCCAAGAAAACTTCTGCAGCCTGAAACCTAGGTCTTGATGGAGCTGGAATGAGGAAGGTAGGACCAAGACAGAGGGATGGGCTTTGATGTAAGACTGTGCTGTCTTTGGGTCTGTGAGTGTGAAGCTTACTACTCCTGGTTATGGGGGAGGGATACTGAATGAATTGGTCAGGAAACGTAATTTACTAGGTTATGGGTTTTTTGTTGGTGGTTTTTTTTTTTAACCTTGTTTTCAATTTTGGCATCCTAGACCATGGACAATGAACACTGTTTTATTTTTGGCACATAATTTGGGGGAGGAGGTTGAGAAATAATAGGGAATCAGAAAAAAAAAATTTCTAGTCCTCCATCTTGTTCACATGACTTGGAAGCACTTTACCATTTCTTAATATTTTGGCAGCAATTCACACACATAGGCTTCTCACCTCTGTAAAGAAAGGATGAGACTTTTTCTCGTGTCTTCTTCAGGGCCAGGCTTGGTCATAACAATTATAGAGTGTTTAGGGGTTTGTATGTGTCTGTGTGTTATTTTCCTGATTTTGCTAATTGCCTTAAAATTCATCTGAAGTTGTTATTTTAGTATTTCTAAAATATATTTATTTTGGTTATTGTGTGTAAACTCCCATTTTTGGCATGGAAAAATGTAGAATCTTGCCATTTCACATGCTCTGAAATAAAATATTTACATTTAGCATATCAAATGACTAATTAGTTTTGACTAATCAAACTTTTTTTATTTTTTTAATTTCAGGGAAATGAAGCAAGCTACCCCCTGGAAATGTGCTCACATTGTAAGTAAAATTCGTTATTAATGTTTTGACCTTTTTAAAACCAAGCTAAGCATTTTAAGTGTTTAAAATGATACTAAATTTTATGAGTAATTATAAGCTGTTAACATTTAAATGCAATATGATTTGTGGTAATTTGATTTCTGGATTGCTCTTTCTCTAATTATGGATATAAATTGCTATCTAACTGTTTTAGCAGGCTAAATTTGTTTCCATTCATATGATGGAAAGCTTAGTTTTAGTTGTACCAATTCAAAGATTAGAACACAAATAATAGCATTCTGAATCATTCCAATGTAATTATTGAAGCTGTTACTCCCTCTAACAGCACAGAGGTTAGGGATATGAAGTAAAAATAGAGTGGATGAAAATACACGTTTAATGATAAAAACTATAATGGGATAGACTCATCCATATCATAGATATTGCATTTATTTATATGGATGTATATTTGTGTGTGTGTATGTATGTATGTATGACAAATAGTTCTCAAAAGAAGAATTTTAAAGTATTCACAAGTACATGAAAGAATATTCCAAATTGCTAACAAGAGAAATGCCCATCAAAATGACTCTTAGATTTTTTTTACCTTTCACCTTACAAATTGGCAGAGATGATAATAAATCACAGTAGTCAGTGTTAGAAGGAATGTGGGAAGATTGACATACTTGTATATTATCAGTAGAGCTATAATCCTATAGAATGAAATCAGTATAAATAGTCTGTGCACATAGGAACCAGGTGATACTTTTTCAGAATTATTTTGGTTTTAAAGATTGCAGATTTTTTTATAGATCTCAAATGAATTGGGACTACTTTAGTTAAAAAGATAAAATGTGGATGTTTTACTTGATCCATGTAGTTTTATCTCCCTAATAGTTGACAAGTTTTTGAGGATATGAAATGTCAAAAGTGTCTTTATAGCTCTATCCCTTAGGGACCTAGCATAGTTTCTTCCTTGCACATAAATGATGTCATTTAATTCATAGTTAAATATGTTTAACTGAACATTTTTAAAAATCCTCTTTACCAAGAAAATATTTAAATGGGGAGAATTAAATAATAATGAAATATGGCATTGCAACAAGTTTTCATAAGACCAAAGTGTTATTTTCAGAGTAGTCTAATTGAAGTAATATGTTAGTAATATGAAGTAATATGAAGTAATAGTTCATCATCCTGTTATGGGATATATTTCATCAGCAATTTTTTTTGGATTGTGTGTGTGTGTGTTTGTTTTTTTAAAGAGATCACT
The DNA here is from genome assembly GCA_023553655.1 of Myrmecobius fasciatus. Taxonomy (NCBI): domain Eukaryota; kingdom Metazoa; phylum Chordata; class Mammalia; order Dasyuromorphia; family Myrmecobiidae; genus Myrmecobius; species Myrmecobius fasciatus. The sequence continues at coordinate 49,070 of JAJPUD010009706.1, read as the reverse complement.
GGTGATGTTATTACATTTTTTTCAATTATTTTGTTTTATTTTTCCATGTAAATTTTTTTTAACAATTGTGTTCAAAACATTTTGAGTTCCAGTCTCTCTCTCTCCCTCCCTCTCTCCCTCCCTCTTTCTCTCCCTCTCTCCCTCCCTCTCCCTCCCCCCTCCCCATCAATCTGTATTCAGATTACAATCAATTCTTGCACTAAGTATGGATAGCTGTTTTCAGCGTAACTCCTTCTTTAATAGCCAACTCATTCGCAGTTGATCATAGTACAAAATTGCTGTTAACTTTGTACTTAGTACATTTCACTTTGAGTGAGCTCATTTAAATTTTTCCTGGTTTTTCTGAGAGCATCTTACTCATCATTTTTAATAGCCCACTGACGGCATTCCAATATAATCACATAGCATAGTTTGTTCATCCATTTCCCAATTGATGAACATTTTATCAATTTCAAATTCTTTCCCTGAGAAAAGAACCACTACAAATATATTGTAGTTCTAGGTCCCCCCTTTTTTTTTTTTTTAAATCTCTTTTGGGATGCATACTTAGTAGTATTGCTAGATCAAAGGATAGTTTTATAGCTTTGGGGGCATAATTCCAAATTGCTCTATGGAATGGTTCAATCACTTCATAATTCCACCAATAGTATATTAATGTCTTATTTTCCTCACATTCCCTCCACCATTACCATTTTCCTTCTCTGGTCTCTTAGTTAATCTAGTAGATATGACACATTTTGGTGAACAATTTGTAATGTCATAGATTTGAATGTTTCTTCTAATGATGAAGATTGAAACTTGCTTATCCTATGCAGTTCTTGCCTTTGTTTTTTTGTTTTTGTTTTTGTTTTTTTCTGCAGACATCTATCCAACATGAGTACTTTTTCTTGCTTTCTCTTGACATGGAGAAGGCAGTTGTCAGAGTATTCAGTCTCTCCACTTGTTATTCCCTACTATATCACTAGCCCATATCTTTTTTTAACATTTATTTCCCTGATATTCTTCTTTTTCAAAGTTTCTCACTGATTATATGTTATATCCTACATCGCTCCATTTCCCCTTAGGTGATCTTCATTTTCAAATCTTTGGAGAATTTAGCAAGAAGAAAATAAGACCAGATTGCCTTTAGGAAACTGCAAACTGCTCTCGATGAGCCCAAGTTTTGCCTAGAAACAAAAACTCATTTTTAATGTTACTTTTAATACTACTCATACTTCTACTGGTGGTTGTATATGGCCACAAAGCATAGAACACAATGTATGAAGAATTAAGCTACATACTTTGAGGAGAAAAAAATCTGCTTTGCCTCCTTTGTTCTATAGAATGCAATATAGTAATTTCTAAATATAAATATATATCATTATGTATCCATATAGGTAAACTTAGATTTAAGGCAGACTTAGACTAGTTTAGAAAGTATTGATATTACCTAAATGGTTTTCTTTTTATGTTACTTTTCGATTTTCATTGTGTTGTGGGTATATGTTGTGATGTCTGTTTACTTGAGTCTTTTGGTCTCTTTGACCAGTAAAGGAAATGTATACTGTTGGGGTGATTTCCTCAAAACTGAGATTTGGTTGTAACTTGGCATGATAACTTGGAGGAGTAACTGAGTGTAAAATACTACTTTAGATAATATAGTGGGTAGATTAGATTGGATCCCACCTACACATTAGGCTTGTTGCAATGGTAAACCAGACTTAAGACTTCGAAGAAATTTTTCTTAAAGAATTCCTTCTTGTTAGCAAAAGTTGTTAATTATAAGGTATAAGAAAAAAATGTTTATTTGTGTTGCTCTTCAGTATATTCAATGTAAAGAGACTATTTCATTTTAAAATCATACTTCTTACTTTGAAAAGTGACCCCAAAAAAGGTCATAAAATTCAAAAGGAATGATTTCTTCTTTTTTTTTTTTTTTTTTTTTACTTTTTGCTGAAGCAATTGAGGTAAAGTGACTTGCCCAGGCAGGGTCACACAGCTAGGGGAATGTTAAGTGTCTGAGACCACATTTGAACTCAGGTCCTCCTGACTTCAGGGCTGGTGCTGGAATGTTTTCTTTTTTGCAAAATAAGGCATCTTCAGATGCTTTATTCAACAAACTACTAAGAACAACAAAATTAAGAGGTTTCAGCCTCTTTCTCTGAAATTTATTTGCAGGTCACTTGATGTGATGACTGCCTGTGTTAATAGTTTATTCTCTTGCTCTTCCCTGTTTTCAATTACTTTGTCTTACAGGAAAATGTGAAACGTATTTATCAATGTGGACACGTACAAAAGGGCCTTCTCTGTCTTAACAAATTAATTTTTGTAGTTGATAAATTTAGTAACAGATTCAACAATAAATAGCAAAAATCATGTAAACTTAGAGAACATAAAGACCTTGCTTTGAAATTGCCATATTAGCCTTATCTACATGACTATAAAATAGTAAGTTTGTTTCTGTAAAACACACACAAGGATTATTCTCTTTACATCAGATTTGTGAATTGGAAGGAACTTCAGAGTCCAACCAGTGCCTGAGTAGGAATCTTGTACCTGTATGTTATGATTAAATTATCAACACAAAAATAGTGTCCACATATAGTTCGATGTAAAAAGAAAGACCCAACAACAGCAGCAGTTCTGTTCTTAAGGAGTCATTACTGTATTTATACTGCCAAAATTCTGTTTTCACTTGTACAATTTAGAACATTATTTTATCAATATTAAGTATTCTTAACATTTATCCATTTTTCTTTTATGTGATTTTAAAAGGATATTTTGAATCATTAAATAGTACATATCAGACCAAAACTTATCTTTAAAAAACCTATTAGTTATCATTTTATAATGAAAGTCAATAGTGGAATTGACCAGGAGCTGAGATTGACTTTATAGCAGATTTACCCATTCCATTTTAATTACCTTTATGTAGATGGGCACCTGTTTTTTCAAGAAGCAAGAAAAAAAAGGTTCTAATTGTTTCTGAGTTTTTTCAACTAGGGATCTTCATGTTACTACAAACTAATTTAATGATATGTTACAGCAAAATTAAGATTTGAGGTAAGATAATTTAACTTTCATCCTCTTATTTTATAAATCAAAGAAGTTTTGAATATATCTGTTATTTTTCACAATCCTGAATACCCTGTTCCTTGCTTTTTCCAAATTGGAGAAGAGTCGCAAATTCTGGTAGTAGTTGTTCCCCTATCCCCCCTTTGATAATCTTAAATCTAATGTAATTTATCTTTTTTTTTTCTTAAAATTTGTTTTAGAGAAAATGAAAGTAGAAACCAGAAATCTTATTCACACTTGAAGGACAGACCTATGATAATTTTTTGATGTTTAAAACTAATTTTTTAAGATTTAAAATTTGTTTTTTAAAACAGTAGGTTATTGGGGGAGGGGGATGTTTTTTTAAAATCTCTTTTAAAGATCTGTTCTGATGCTTTACTGGCACATGGAACAGTTGGCTTATGGAAGAAAGGAAAGAAAATCTCCTCCATGCCAGACATTGTGCTAAGCACTTTACAAATATCTTCTTCTTCTTCTTCTTTTTTTTTTTTTTTCCCCCCAGCAATCCTGGGAGGTAGCCTGCCTGAGGCAAAGAAACCTTGACTTGCCCAGGATAATAGCAGTAAGGGTCTGAGGCCAGATTTGAAGTCTTCAGGTCTTTCCAACCGCAGGCCCAATTTTCTATCCCTAGCTGCCCTGTGGACAGAAATACCCAGGGAGGCTTATCACTAAAAGGTTGTCCTTAAGGTGAAGATTTGAAGGAGAAGGGATTTCACAACTCTTGACCATCAACTAAGGAAAAGATTGTGAAGAAAATGCACATATGAAAGCACAAAACTTTATTATGTATTAAAGAAAAATCTATTCCTTCTTTATACTGTGAGAATAAATAAGGACCAGGAAATTACACAGAATTACATTTCTTAGGAGATAATTTCATTGGTTAAAGATTTGTATGGGGGGGAGGGTACAGAGACTTAGAGATTGCTGTGTCAGAAGGTGATGACAATTTTGGGCATAGACAATTTAGTTTTTTCTCTAAAACCTAGTTTCCTCATCAGTAAAATGAAGGGGCTAATATAAGTGCCAAATAATACTTTAAATTTACATTTGACCTGATGGATATGGCTCTCTTCAACAATGAAATGTTTCAAACCAATTCCAGTTGTTCAGTGAAGAAAGCCATATACACCCAGAAAGAGGGATATGAAATGTGGACCACAACATAACATTTTCATACTCTCTATTGATATTTGCTTGCATTGTTTCCTTTTAAAGATTTTTTTTTCTTGTAGATATTTTTCTTGCACAACAATAAGTGTGGAAATATGTATACATATATTCGATTAGTCAAGTATTTTAACATAATTAACATGTAGTGGATTTCCTGCCATCTAGGGGAGGAGGGGACTAGGGGGAAAAATTTGTAACAGAAAGCTTTGTAAGGGTCAGTGTTGAAGATTTATCCATATATATGTTTTGCAAATAAAAAGTTTTAATTTTAAAAAAAATTTACATTTGACTATACTTTAAAATTTTTTATTGACAATGTACTTGATAATTCAATCCTTAACCTAACATTTGTTTATGAATTCATTTTATGAAGTTTATGTCACAGGAAAATATCTGCCCCTAAAAGAATTTTTAAAAAGGAAATTTTAATTCATTTAATAACTTTGGGGTCTGAGAAGAAATTATATAAATTCAAACTGATGGTGATGATATCTTTAATATTTGTGTTTTCCTTAACATCTGTATTTCCAAATGTTAGAGATCTACAAAAAAGGTATACCAAAAACAAAAACAAATTAAAAAAACCCAAACCACCTTGGCAATTAACATGATACTTTTATTCATTCATTTATTTATTAAAGCTTTTAATTTACAAAACATATGCATGGGTAATTTTTCAACATTGACCCTTCCAAAACTTTGTTGCAAATTTTCCCTTCCTTCCCTTCATTTCCTCCCCTAGATGGCAAGTACTCCAATAGCATGATACTACTTTTTTTTTTTTGGCTTTTTGCTGAGGCAATTGGGGTTAAGTGACTTGCCCAGGGTCACACAGCTAGGGAATGTTAAGTGGCTGAGGTCAGATTTGAACTCAGGTCCTCCTGACTTCAGGGCTGGTGCTCTATCCACTGCACCACCTAGCTGCCCCAGCATGATACAAGCTTTAGTAATAATTTCATGTTTTCACTTGACTTTCATAGCAACTCTTTTAAATGGATATTACAATCCTTATTTTATAGATGAGGAAGTTAAGGTTCAGTGGGTTCAGGTGATTTCATAAGTAGTCCCATAGTAAGTATCTGGGGGTGAAATTCTAACACAGTTCATCCTGACCACAAGTCAGTAACCTAGTCTGCTTTTTTACATTTGAGGAAACAGATCACACGAGTTAAATAGCTTGCCCATGTTCTAGCTAATAATTGATCCAGTTGGAATTTGAAGACAGATTTTTTCACACTTTGCTTAATAATTGTCGATTGATTCATTGTGTTGTCTATTTCTAACAATTGAGAAGAAATAAAAATATACTTAAATTTCCTGAAATTTAATCATCTTTTATTGATAAGGTCAACACAGGGAAGACACTTTAAAAACCTGTGAGACACCAAAGACTGAAATGAATAATTAATTGTAGAAGTTTTTAAGCGACTTATGTTGTTGCTTATCTCTTCATGTTTTGTTTTTCTATTTAAATATCCTTAATCATTTGATCTTGGAAGTAAAGTTTAAAAAGCATAGGATTTTAATATTGTGCATATAAAATTATAAGCCTGGGAATATGTTCTGTTCTTTTCTCAGGTTTTGATTTAATATATGGGGCCTTACCAGCAAGTATTAAATTAACTACTCTCTCCACTTTCTTTATTTTAATGTGAGAATGGCATGGCTTTACTGACAGATGAATATTTCAAGGCAAGAGCATTGGATTTGGAGTCAAAAGATTTGGGTTAACCAATAAAGTTTAATAATACTTTCTTTTTATTCCTTTTTATTATTTCTTTTATTAGGAATCTCAATAGTGTTTTTTCATTTTAGAAAAATACGTTATAGACTTTGTTTCATTCTTATCCTTTTTTCCTCTTCCAAAGAAGATCGCTTTTTGACCTTGAAAATGTTCAAAGATTATAAACTAATTGAAAAAATTTTTATTTCCTTCCACTCCATCCTCAGTCTGTTTCCTTATAATACTCTGTTTAAACTTTCTTTGCGCTTACCTTGGTGTGTTTTTTTTGTTTTGTTTTGTTTTTTAATCATAGTTATTTGTATCCAATTTTTTCTTTTCTATTTAGTTTCAGTTCAGCCAGTATTTATTAGGTGTTTGCCCTCCATTAGAATCTTGGAATATAAAAACAAAAATTAGGATCCCTACCTTCAAAATATTTACATCTTACTAGAAACATTTAATGTATATAAATAATATAAGGTAGTTTGAGGAGGGGAATAATAATTACAATGGCTGACATTAATATGGTGCTTTAAGGTTTACAACTACTTTTCCTGTTTTCATTTGACTTTCATAGCAACTCAAGTGGATATTATGACTCTCATTTTATAGATAGGGAAACTAAGCCTCAGTGGATTCAGATGGTTTCACAGTGGTCACATAGATAATAAGTATCTATAGTAAAATTCTAATGACATTCTTCCTGACCACAAGATCAGCATTCTGTCTTCTGAAGAACTTACAATTAGGGGGATCACAGAAGGCTACACAGGGAAGTTGACACCTGAGCTGAGCCTTCGAAGAAGATTAGAAGTTTGAGAAGCAGAGATAAGAATGAAATGTATTCCAGACCTTTGGAACAACCTATACCACTACACAAAGGTAGACGTCTGACCAAGATGGCTTCCTAGACCCAGGCAGAGTGCCCAGCTTCCACATAGCTTTGGCAAAAACCTGAAATTGACTTCAGATTAAATTTGATCAGGAAATCAATGAAAAACTATAATGATTTTTATTTCAGAACTGTGCAGAAAATCAGCCTGAATCCCATAGGCAATAATACTCATTTGACTTTCATAACAACTCTTTTAAGTGGTATTATGACCCTCACTTTATAGATAAGGAAACGAAGGCACAGTGGGTTCAGGTGATTTCACAGTGGTCACATATAATAAGCATCTGGGGTGAAATTCTAAGACAATTTTTTCTGACTAAAAGGATAGCATTCTGTCTTCTGCGTTGCATGTCATCCCCAAGAAAGCCTTAAGTGGTCTAAAATCCAGGATCCTTGGAAGTCATTAGGACTTGAAGTAACAGCATGGACAAAGGTCCCTTGTACTTTGTCTTGAGACACCATAAAGGGCCTTGAACATCTAATATCTCTGAACTCTCAAGATCTAAGGGGGCTTACAAAGTAGAGGTCAATACAGTACAGGAATCCGGACAAGCTGAGACACAATCGGCTACCCTATCCAGAAGTGTAGGATGAGCCTATCTCTGGTATAAAGCCACAGTTCAAGAACTAAAATTGGAGAAGTAAGAAATCCAAAGAAAACACTGACCAGAGTAAATTATTATTATAGATCAAAGATATCCAGAAATCCAACCCAGAAGAAGAAAGTAATTGAGTAAAAAGAGCAAACAAACTCAAAGGAAAAATAGATTTTCTGCAAAGACTAAAGACTAGCTTGATTTTTTTAAAAGTATTTTTTTTTAATGAAATAAGTCCTTGAGGAAAGAATTGAGAAGAGAATAAAAATCTTAGAAGGTTAAGTGGTAAATCTTTCTCTAAGTAACAGGCTCCCTAGCCAGAAATATTAGAATAAAATAAAAAGACAGGAAAAGATAGGAGAAAATATAGGATGATGAATATCAAAAACAACCGATCTGGAAAAAGGTGAAGGGGAGAGAATTTAAAAATCAATGGATTTCCTAAAAGCTGTAATTTTAAAAAATCCATAATCCCTGAATTAAAAATAAAAACTGGTCATATCTTTTAAAACCAGAAAGCAAAAATGAAGAGAGACAGAATCCCAATCACTCCTGAAAGAAATACCTAGGAATGCCATAGTCAAAATTCAAACCTTCCATGTACCCATTGGGAGTGAAGAGAGCAGCAAGTACCAAAGAACCATGGTCAGCAATACACAATACCTGGGAGCAGCTGTTATTATAAACAAAAGGAGATTATGGAATCCACTATCAAAAAAGGTAAAAGAATATAGATCTACAGCCAAGAATCCCTTGATTGCAAAGCTGAGTAAATCCTTTAAGGAGTAGCCCTTTACTTGGAACCATTTCTGATGAAAAAACTAGGCCTGAACTTTGAAATAAAACACAAGAGTCCTGGGAAATCTGAAAAGGTCAGTTTATGTGAGTAATTACAAGGTGCTGTGTGATGTGATGCAGCACTAACCTAAGAAGAGGAGAAGAAATAAATAATCCTTCTGAGCCTAAATGTCTTTAAAAGGTATTGAGGTAGTTAATAACGAGAGAACATAGAGGCAAATCTGAGAATTTGAAGGGGAGGAAAAAGAAAGGGAAAATGTGTGTGTGTGTAGAATTATTTCTCACTTGAAGTAAAACGAATACATGGAAGAAAAAGGGAAATTTTACACACACACAATTTGGTGTGGAAATATGCCTAATGAAAGTGAAGATTAAAAGTTGGGAAAAACAAGAGAATAAATGTGGATAGGGAATAGTCTCAGTAAAACAAACTTCTTAATGCTGGTGGGGAAATAATGATACCAAAAATAGAAGAACTTTGATACTTCTTTTTTTTTAATGTACAGAAAACAAAAGAAATTGACAAGGAAACATAGATAAGCAGGACAGTTTTGAAACTAATGTTTAATTTTTTTTTGCTTTTTTTTTTTTTTTTTAAAGCAAGAGGTACAAAATGGAGGGTTTCCTATACACTCTCCTTTTGGTGTTGTGTGTGGAACATTCCCTTTTTTGGTTTTTAATTTCTGAATTTTCAAAAATACAAAGGGAGCAGCTAAGTGGTACAGTAGATAGAGCACCAGCCCTGAACTCAGGAGGGCCTGAGTTCAAATCTGGTCTCAGATACTTAACATTCCATAGCTGTGTGACCCTGGGTAAGTCACTTAACCCCAGTTGCTTCAGCAAAAAGCGGGGGGGGGGAAGAAAAGAAAAAAAATACAAAAAAAGAAGATGGAAAATAGTTTGGGGAAATTACTTTCTGTATGAAAGATGAAGTATTTGAAGAGGGAATGAGAATGAGCAAACTTAAAAAGGTACGTTGTAACCAGAAGCAGTCTTCAGAAAGTCCTTTGAGTTTAGTTGTAAAAGGTACATAATTGAGTGGTGAAGTTGAAGGCCAAGAGATAAAGAATTAAATGGATAATAAGAGAATATAGGTGGCTTTCTAGGGATTTAGTTGTGAAAGGGAGAAGAAATAAGTAGACTACCTTGAATGAATTAATTTGCCACGGTCAAATTAAAGTTTTTAAAAATAGGGGGAAATTTAGGTATGATTGTAAGTATTGGGGAAGGAGCCAATATAGGGATCGTTTAAAAATTAGTGACAGAGGAAAAATGATTAATAGGACAATCTCCTGGAAGAATTAGAAGAATATAGATTGCAGGGTACAAGTAAATAGACACTTCTCTAGAGATTATAGCACAGAAAAATAAATTATCTGAGAGCAAAGTCTGTGTTGTTTATTATTTTAATATAGCTAATACTTTCAACAGACCCTTGATTTTTTTTTTATGTTGAATTTATAAATGAAAAATGCTGGTATGCTATTTAAATAATCTCTTGATTGTTAGCCAGATATTCCAAGAAACCCAGTCCAAAGACTGATGTGGAAATTATAGAGATGCTTTCACAATTCTAATATTGGAAAGAGAGAAGGTGGCACAAATGGTTCTAAAACTTACTCTTAAGACAAGCAAGACTGTGGAAGAGAGCTTTTTATACTAACCTGTCTTTAAAGTGACTTGTGTAAATTAATAACAGGATTTTTTTCAATTATTAAACTTTTTTTCTTTTATTCACATCTCCACTACCCCTCCAGCCTCCTCTTTGCAAAACAAAAAACAAAAAAGTTTTAACCTTGTCTGTTATCCTTCATCATCAGACCTCTAGAATCAACTCTCTCAAAATTGTCTGTTTTATATTTAAGTATAAATTTTCTTGATCTGTGTGCAAGTCTTCCCTGATTTCTCTGACAGTCTTTGTTCATTTCTTATGGTACAGTAATATTCCATTACATTTATATGTAGTTATTTGCTCAGTAATTTCCAAATTATATAAAATTACATTAAAATTAGTTACATATGGGATCTTTTTCTATTTAATTTCTTTGCTTGGTAAGCTGTATTGCTGGGTCAAAAAGCATGCATACTTTAATGTCTTTTTGAACATAGCTCCAACTTATTTGCCAGAAAGGTGATATTAATTGGTAACTCCATCAGCAGGGTATCAGTGTGCGTGTTTTACTGCTGCCTTTCTAGCACTTGTCACTCTCTCTCTCTCTCTCTCTCTCTCTGTGAGCTTGTCAATTTGATGGGAATGAGGTAGATCTGAGTTACCTTAATTTACATTTCTCTCTTATTAATGATTTGGAACATTTTTTCACATGGCTATGGATAGCTTGGATTTCTTGCGAACTGTCATCAGGACTTTCAGAATGATTTTTATAACATATATTCTTTTTCTTTTTTTTCCTTAGAAAAACAAAGGGGAAAATTATCTAAGATCAGGATCATTGTAAACAAGGTTATTATCCCATTCTATAGCAATCACAAAATTATAGAATATTGTTTTTGGAAGGAACTTTAGAAGTCATCTCATTTTAAAGAAACAGGCCCAAAGAGGTGAAATAACTTGCTCAAATTGACAAGTAATAAGTTACTGGCAAAGCTGAGAATACATCCCAAGTTACTTATCAATTCTTATGTTTTCCACTAAACCACGCAGTTCTAATGTGATAGCCAAAGGCCATGTAGAATCTCAAAATCCTACTGTAATTCCCAAGAGTGGGAAATTTGCGGCATAGCTCAACCAGACAATCTTGCCAGGTTCTAGCTTCTTTCATTTAGAAGGATTGCCTCAGTTCCCCAACTCCATTTTGCGTATGGGTGGGTGGCAACACAGTTGGGATTATGTGACTTGCCCAGGGTCACACAACTAGTAAGAGTCAAGGTTCTGAGTTTGTATTTGAATTTTTGAATTTGGGTCCTCCTGACTAAATGCGCGTGCTCTGTCCACTGCCCCACTTTTGTACATCTTTTAAAGAAAATCAGAAGGCTCTCTGACAGTAAACAAGATAATTCAGTACAAATTGATCACTGTAAAAAATCTAGGTTTTATAAGTGATCTGAATGTTAATAACTTTAGTTCTCATAGACCCTAACTGTGATAGGAGTGAGCAATATTTCTTAGAATCCTGACATCTAAGTTGGGATAGTTTTTCCTAAGATTTTTTTCTAACTTAGGCTAGGCTTTCTCTCTCTCTCTCTCCTCTCTCTCCTCTCCTCTTTCTCCTCTCTCTCCTCTCTCTCTCTCTCTCTCTCTCTCTCTCTCTCTCTCTCTCTCTCTCATGGGAGCTGTCTTCAAGACTTAATTGGAAGAATTTAGGGGACAAGTGTTAGATCATTATTGGACTGAGGAGAAAAAAGCCAGGACTCAGGATTCCAACTAGTAGATCGTCATGGACAACAGAAAGCCAAGAAAACTGTATCCACTTGACTCAGTTCTGTATTCCTGATGAATAGCCTTCCTTTCATGGCTAAGAAAATCTTTTGTTAACTATAAGATGTTCTGAGTGTCTTTTCATCATAATCTTGACCTGTTACAGAGAATCTGCAGGAGATCAAGGTCAAAACTATTTTCACAATAACAAATGTCGCTTACTTTATTCCCTGTCTCTCAGGAAAATATGGAGCTTTCTAGAAGATGTGACTTATGAATTAAAAATTTAGTTGCAAATATGAAGACTTGACTTTTGCCTTACAAATGGATGAATCTATAGAGATGGCTGGATTTAATGTACTGCTTATGTTTGTCTGGTATCAGTACTAACTAATGGGTGAAGATCTTTTATTGGAATGTTTAGCAACAAACACAATGGTGCTAAAATATTCAAAGTATTAAATAACTTTTAAATCCATGGTTTATCCTGGGACAGTCATATTGACATTTACATTGATAATGCAAAAGCAATTTGTAGTTTGCATTTACCAAGCTATGAAATTGACATTCTAACTGAAGTTTTGTATTGGAAAATATAGTTTTCTATAAAATTATGCTATTAAAACTTATATTCATTTTTATTGATATTTTAAATGAATATATATTTTTAAACTTTTATTTGTAATATGGTAAATATGATGTAATCCCTGTAAATAAAATCTCTTTGGACAGGGGGTATTGGGGTCCAAAAAATTCAAGTAATTCCTTCTTAAAAAGCTAGAACCTGGGTCTGGTAAGATATGTTGCAAATCTTTGCTCTTGAGAATCACAGTGTGGCTCTGAGACACTAATTGACCTTTGGTTTTATAGTGAAAAATGTAATGAACTGGTAAGTGACTTAGGTTTTGCTCTCAGCTTTGCTTATAATTTGCTCAATTTGAGCGCATTTACTATTTCACCTCTCTGGCCCTGTTTCTGTAAAATAAGATAATTTCTAAAATTCCTTCTAAATATAATTATACATTCAATAATTTAATAATCTCTAAAAGTGTAAAGGTATCCCAAGACCAAAATATTTGAAAACCACTGCTCTAAACTCACCTACCCCCAAACACTAATTTCCACTGCAGCATTCTCCAGAGTTGATAATCTGCCTTTGCTTGAAAATCCACAATGAGGGAACACCCACCAACTTTCCCAGGCTGCTCTGCTCCACTTTGATACACTTCTGGTGTTTGGGAAATGTTTCCTTACATTAAATCTAAAATTGCTGCTTTGAGATCTAGAAATAGTAGATTTAAAATGAGAAGGGATCTTAGAATCATTTATTTTACAGGTGAAGCTGGGGTCCAAAGCAGTTAAATAACTTGCCAAAGATCACACAGTGAAAGGGTAGAGATAAGATTCAAATCAGGTACCCTGGCTCCAAATACAGTGTGCTTTCCACGGTACTTAACATTATTCTTTTTGTAATGGGAAATCAAGCTAACAAGTTTAATCCCCCTTCCACATGAGAATACTTCAAGCATTTTAGGATACATATTATGCCTTCTAAAAGACTTCTTCATACTAAAACAGCACCAGTTCCTTTAACTGATTTTCATATGGTGGGAACTTAAGGCCCTTTATATTGTTAATATTCTTTCGATAATTTTATTACCCAGACACATTGGGCTGGCAAAAAAAAAATTCTTAATTTTTTTTTCCCCAATGTAATGACCTATGCCATCCTTATTACCCTTGTGAAGTTTAGTTTTTGAATGCAGGTGTAAACTTTTGGCTTATGCCTGTTTAATAGTATATTTGGCTCAACTTGAGATCTTTTTGGACTCTTAACTAGCATGGTAGCCTTCTCACTTTGTGTTAGCACCTGCAAATTTTATCAGCATGCCATCTAAGCTATCTAACTCGTGACAAAAGTGTTAAATACCACAGATCCAGGAAAGTTGTTTGAATCTCGGTTCCTTTCTGAACTTGTTGGGAAAAATCATTTAATTTTGCTAGTCTATATGCTTAAGACTTACTTCATAATTTTTGTGTCTATTTTGTATTTCCATTGAGTTGAATGTAACTTCAATTCTTTTTTTTTTTTTTGCTGAGGCAATTGGGGTTAAGTGACTTGCCCAGGGTCACACAGCTAGGAAGTGTCTGAGACCAGATTTGAACTCAGGTCCTCCTGACTTCAGGGCTGGTGCTCTAACCACTGCGCCACCTAGCTGCCCCAACTTCAATTCTTTTCATTATTCCTTTCAGATTCTCATAATGACATCAAATCAAACAATATATTATTCTCTTCCTAAGATATTTCCAACTAATATGTTACCTGTGTTGGTTACACCTGCTATTTATTAATATGACTTCAGAGCCAAGATGAATTTTGACATATTAGCTGAATTTTTTACTTTCCTATGTTTTCCTTCTTTGGAAACAGTGTAGCACTTTCTCATGGCAAAGAAACACACATTTTATCCCAGATAAAGAAGTAAACATTTGGATAGATATGATCTTTTAAGTGGGATAATAGTGCATATTTAAAAAAAATAATGTGGTAGCAAATTGACATTAAATTTTGGACACTAAAATATTCTTTTTAACACCCTTGAAGAGTCTTCTAAAGTTATTTCAATTAGTTTTTATTGATTAATATATATATAGTATATTACTATTACCTACTAGGTTTGGTCCCAGGACCGTATATATGCATTGTAACTTTTAAAAGTGACGTAAGAGTCAGCTAGATGGTACAAAGCATAAAGTAATGACCTTGAAATCAGGAGGATCCCAGTTCAAGTTTGACCTCAGACACTTAACACTTCCTAGCTGTGTGACCCTGGGCGAGTCACTTAACCCCAATTGCCTCAGCAAAAAAAGAAAGAAAAAGTGACATACTTAATAAAACCATTTGTGTATATGTGTGTGTGTGTGTATATATATGTATTTTTTTTTAAATTACCAATCTGTATACATATCGTTCCCCCCAGTAGAATACAAACCCTGTGATGGCAAGATTGTTTCCTTTATCCTAGCATAGAGTTTGGCACATAATAGGCACTTAATGTTTGTTGTGTTGTTTTGCTTTGTTTTGTTTTGTTTTTAAGGAAAAATAAACTAGAAAAGTCTTATCTTATGTTGCATATATTTTAAGAATTGGACTAATTGTGTAGCTCATATAGGCTGCTGATATGCACCTTTGTTTAAATATGCTTAATTCATAAGTAAATAAAATTTTAGAACACTAAAATAATTTAAATTACACTATTAGTTACGTGTTCTAAATAGATCTCCTATTCCCTTTTTTTAATACCAGCATCTGTAGAAGGTCAAGAGCCAAAAATAAAGAAAGCAGATCACTTTACTAGTTAGAATTATCTGCTATGCCCATTAGTGAGATTACAGTACTAATTTCAAAAAACAAATCAAAATGAGTACTCCAGAATGGCTTAGCATAGTATCTGGCACATAAATAAATGTTTGTTGACTTAATACTTTTATGGTGTTATTAACCATAATTACTTGTCCATGTAAGGTTAAATTCATGTCTTCTGGAAAAAGCACTGAATTAGGGATGTTTTTTTCTAGCTTGTTTTACAGATGAGGAAACTGAGACAAATGGGACAGAAGTGTTTTATCCAAGGTCACACAGCTAGTTAAGTGTCTGAGGCCAGATCTGAATTCATGAAAATAAATTCCTGATTCTAAGCCCAGTATTCTTATTAACTGTACTACCTAGTTACTCTTTAAAAGATTGGTTCTATTAATGGGCAGGATGCCACTACTGATCAGCACAAGATTTCCAACCTAGATCAATTTGCCACTTCACCTCCCTCATCCTCCCTTCAGCAGTTTAGTAGCATATCCCAGTACCCCTCACCCTGTCAATTAGAAACTTATGTCGACATCCAAACTGAATAGTCTACTGCAGGTTAAAACTCCTGAATTCAAAAGTTCCACCATCCTCAGGTTTCCAAGCTTTTTGGATTACAGATTTCCACCCCTATTTCTAGTAGGAAATAAATCTCTAAGAGCTCCTTTATAATCATGTCCTATTACTCCTTGTACCATTTATTTAAAAAAAAAAAAAAAGTTCATCAGATGTAACAAATGCTGAATATTTTATAATTCCCAGTATAGAGTCAAGGCCAGCTTGATACGTGATAAAAAATATTTTGTCTTAGAATATTTTTCCCCTAGGAAATACTCTTATGAGTTCAGAAAAGCATTTTGTCTACTGTAATTTTAGGTAAATGTCCTCAAGCATAGAAGCCACAGTCAAAGTATGTGATAAAGTGGATTTTTGGTTTAATAATTAATTCCTGTATTGGAACTTCAGATTTGCTTTTTTTTTTTTTTTTATTTTTTATGGCATGTAGTTTTCAAAACTTTAAATGCTTTGGATTTCTTTTTCCCCTGCCTTCTCTCCCCCCGCCCCCCCCCCCATCTCCTCTCCCCCCTAGCATTTTCAATGAGGATTATCAGACTGTTAGTGCTGCGCCCCCTAGTGGTCTTATGGCTGCAGGTTTTTGGTTGGTTTCCCCCCGCCCCTAAAGAAACTTCAGTGGATATTTATTTTTAAAGAGCATTGGACTGGGAGCCAGAAGGCCTGGGTCCCAGATCAAATATGCTGCTAAGCTGCTGTGGGACTTTGGAGAAATCCTTGGGCCTAAGTTTTTGTATCTTTAAAACAAGCATTTTGAATTTATATGATGGTTCTGAAATATTAAGACTACATTTCAAGCTTATTTTTAAAATCTTAGAGTTCATATTTTCACCTTTTCAGATGGCCTTTAGCAGAGAGGACAACTGTATTGAGTTTGATAAAATGTTTGTTTCTTGTGACGTCTATAGTGTTCATCTTCAATAAAACAAAACAGACCACAGTCATGTTTTATGCTAGTTGTCATATAGTTATAGTTTGCAAAGCACTTCACATAATTTTTATTTCAGCCTCACATAAACCTTATAAGTGGAAAGAGGAAGACTATGAATAAAGTTAGTGCAGCTAAGATAAGGAACATTGTTGATTAGGGGAAAAAAGAATGTTTGCATTGACTATCTTTTGATCACCATATATACAGGAAATTTTACACACACACACTCACTCACTCTCTCACTCCCTGAGAGCCATTCCCTAATAGAAAAATGGTCAAAAGAGATAAACAAGTTCTGTTTAAAAAAAAAAAAAAACCTGCAATCCATTTATGATCTTATGAAAAATTGTTCTGAAGCATTAAAATCAGTTTTACCCTATACTCATAAAAAAAGATGATAAAAGGTAGAAATTGATCAATAAACATTTATTGATCTCTTGACTAGATATGAGGTATTGTGCTAGGGTTAAGAATACATATACGAAGAATGAAAAAAAATCCTCATCCTTGAGCTTAAATACATAACAGGAGAGATTGATTGGGTCATTGAAAATAAAGGAGAAATGAGCTGGCACAGTAAATAGAGTCTTGGAAATCAAGAGGACTTGAGTACAGATCTGGCCCAAGATATTTAAGTTGTGTGATGTTGAGTAAATCATGTAACCCCAATTGCCTTCCCTCTTTCCCCTCCAAAAAAAATGTGAAATATATATTCACACACGTATACATTTTGAGAAATGCTTTTGTTTCTTTTTCTTTTGGTCTGGGCTTATTTTGAGTTAGGAGAGGAAGGGTAAGGAGATTAAGCTTCCCTCCTAAGGTTTGTCTTTTAATGTTTATTTGCAGCTAGATAGCACAATAGATAAGACATTATTGGGCTTAGAATCAGGAAAACACATCTTCATGAGTTCAAATCTGGTTTTACCTGTGTAATTGACACTGGGCAAGTCACTTAACCCTATTTATCTCAGTTTCCTCAATTGTAAATTGAGCTGGAGAAGAAAATGGCAAACCATTCCAGTATATTTACCAAGAAAAATCTAAATGGGGTCACAGAGTTGGACAAGACTGAAATGACTCAATAATATCTTCTCTTAAGGATTGTTGATTCTAGAAGCTCCATACAAAAGTATTGAGTTCAGAGACTGACTTTAGGCAGGTTCCTTAATCTCCCTGAGTCTCTTTGCTTCACCTATAAAATTTAATAATCTTTTACCCTCCTTAAATTAGGGAACAGAACAAATTCTTGAGGTCTCTACTAGTTTAAATTATAACTAGAAATGTTTTAATCCAGGATAAATAGTTAAACACAGTGTATATATCATACTGAGGATTGTCTGATCACTGGTACTGCAGCTCAAGAGAGAGGTACCTGAAGAATACCTTAAGAGGAAACTCTAAGATAGGGTTGCCCTGAAAAATAAATCCACAGTAGGCCCTGTCCCATTCTCTTTTTCACCTTGTAAAATATGTGAATCTGTTTCTTCCTTACCTAAAGAGACTTACCATTCTCTTCCAAATACTGTTAATCTAACGATAATTGACTTTTTTTCATAAAATTTCTTGCACATCTCATCTTTCAATCTTGACACTTCTGCAGTATTTGCTTGTTTCCCTATCCCATCTTTTTTTTTTTTTTTTAAGAGCCTCTTACTCTTTTCTCCCAGTAGTCTGCCCCCTATCAAATCAGTTTTCAATAAAGCTGCCAAATAGGTATTCCTAAAACAGTTTCAACCATGTCATTTCTACTTAAAAGTCTTTAGTGGTTCCTTGTTGGTTCTCCTCTTTTGTTTGCTATTTAAAGGCTTTCATAATTGGCCATCATCTTTTGAGTCATCTTTCATACTATTTTTCTTCAAGTTCTTTATTATTCTAGTCAAACTGGCCTGTTAGACCTACATAACATTTTATCTACTTTTCTGCTTTGCTCATATGGTATCCTCATGTCTGGAAAGATCATCCTTTTGCCTATATTTCATTGATTCCTTTGTTCCTTCAAAACACCTCAGATAATACTAATTCCCACACACACACACACACACACTTTGTATGTGTGTGTGTATTTGTATATGTGGCCTATTTATCAAGAAATTACTAACAATTGCATATCATACTGTTGTTTGCAGTAGCTTTACCACTTTAAAGATTGTAATATGCTTTACATGTTTTTATATCATTTGGCACCTTATAAACCACTGTGAGGCAAGTGCTATTTATTATATCTCCACTTTATAGATGAGGGAACTCAAACTGTGAATGATAAAGTGACTTTGCCAGGATCATACAGCTAGTAAGGAAGGCAGGTTTTGAACTATGCACTAAACTATCTTGCCTCTTGGAAGAAACTAAGAAAGCCTTACTGATCCTGAATCTAGTTATTTGCTAGTCTTATCTATTACTGAAATACTCTTTTGAAGAAAAAAAATGCCTGATTTTAATAATTTTCCTTTTACTTTCATTGTCTTAAAATTTAATAACCAGTTGGGGATAATGGTTTTCATGATAGCCTAGAACTTGTTCAAAGCTTTAGAAAGCTGAAAACTGTGAGATATGTTTGATAAAATAAATAAAAATTAAATCTATGGGTAGTAGATTTGAGCTATGGTTTTGAAAAAAAAATCACCCTCTTCATTCTTATAAAATGTGGAAAGAACAACATGGCTCCCATTTGGCAGAACATGCACAAAAACAGTATCTCTGAGTCAGAAGATGAGTCAAGAAGGGTGAGGCTTGTTTTTTCTTTTCCATCTGTTTTAAGGGAAGGGAGTGTAATCCTAAGTAGTAGGAAAACTTGAGTGAAAGATTATGCCAAAGAGGTGGTTATCTATTCTTGGGCATTATCCATGGTTTCTTAAAGTTTATATATTTTTCCTTTTTAAAATAAAATTGTCACCACTCTCATACATTTTAAATAAAATAACATAATTTTAACTCTTCGTTTAAATAAAATTAAGAATATATCATCATTTATGTCACAAATATTAAAAGTAGAACAAAATATGCAAGTAGTTCTCAATTTTTTTTTTTACAATTTTTACATTTATAGCTTTTTTTTTTTTAAATCATATGAGAGTGGGTTTATCTTTCAGCTCATGCTTACCTCAAAACTATCACAAGACAAATCTGCTATCCATTCTTGTTTTCATGAAGGGACATCAACTATCATTTGTCTTATCTCAATACAAGTAATTTTGAGGCATATGGTATATTCAAATTGCATGAAGATCCAAATTTTTAATTAGTTCATGTAGAACATTTTGTCCTAATATTGATTGATTGCTGTCAGTGTACCATCCAATGTAATTCTCCTGTATTATATCATTTTCATACTTTAAATCTGTCAGTTATATTGAAATTTCTCTTGATAAAGTATTGCTAGCAATTACTAGCAAAGTAGGAAATCCTTCTTACCATCAGTTTCAGCAGCATAATGTAACTACATCTGTGGTTTCATCTATTGTTACATTTACTTGGAATGCAAAAATACTTTAAGATTTTAGTTTCCCAGTTAACTTAACCACAGAACTTCAAACATGTATTAAATTCACCTGCTCACTGCTATACTATTTCTAAATAGAATCATTTAAAGCCACCTTGCATTTAATAACAGCTAACACATAGTATTTTAAGATTTGCAAAGCCCTTTACATTTTTTCGTTTTATTCTCACAACAGCCCTGGGATATAGGCACTATTATTTTTCCTCGTGAGGAAACTTAGGTGGACAGAGGTTAAGTGACTTGTCCAAGGTCACACAATAAATGTCTTGAGGCTAGTTTAAATCTTGGTCTTTCTGACTCTAAAGTCCAGAATTCTTTTATTTATTGTGCCACTTAGCTGCTACATATAATTTGCCAAGTCTTATTTGCTATGAGGCCTTTTTAAGTTAGCAGTTTTAAACAACTGTGTATAATGCAAGCAGCCCATCTGATATTATAGACTTGATTTGAAAACATTTATTTTTGTTTATTAAGAGCATCTAATTTTCTTAGGAAAATTTCAGATTTCTTGTGCATGTACATATTTCAATTAAGCTTCATGGATTCTGCAGCTAAAGCATTTATAAAAAGCAAATATAGTTGCCTATTTGTATATTAATAACAGCATTTGTGGAACTCAATGATCAGTATAGTAGATCATATTTTCTGGATTTGGGCTTTTTACTTTGTATTGCTGTATTTCTATACTTTTTGAATTGCCTTTGCTTGTAGCATTAGGTGCTATTACAGAGTTTCCCTTTAAATTGTTAATGAGTTTATTTGTATGTCATTTTTAAAAAATTAGAGACAGAATTGTAAGGTAGTTGAAAATTTCAAACTAACTATTTTTATTCTTTAATTTTTCAAATTGAAAGGTTTTTGAAAAACAAATTATAGCTATAAAAATGAAGGATATTGAGAAATATAACAAAATTAATGATTTTTTTAAAAAGCACAATGTAATTTCCAGGCATCTCAGTTCCCCCTTTATGTATTATCTTCATCCTCATTAGAATATAAGATTCTTGAAGGCTAGTATTAGCTATTTGTTTATATCCCTATCTCCATTACTTAGCATAATGCCTAGCACATAGTAAATAAATACTTGATAAATCCTTTCCTCACTCATCCTACCTTTTTCTCTATTATTATTATTATTATTTTTTTTAATCTTGTGATTTCATTGAGAGTTTCTAGTGAGGAAATTCCCTCCATTAGTGCAGATTACCAGTATTCTATAATTTAGTCTTGATGTTATTTGTGGCTGGTGATATAGCCAATTTGTATCCAGAGGCAAGATTGGAACATGGGGCTTTTTAACTCTTTTTGGCCAATTTTCAATCTATTTGCACAATGTTGTCTGTCTCATGACAAAGTATACAACTTAATTCAAAATGAATATTTGATATGGATATCAGTGGTTCTGTATCCATAAAAAAAAAATTAGACCCAAATTAGATACTTTTCATACCTTTATGTGAAAATGTACTTATATTTAGAAAATGAATTCTTGACCAAGCTTAGAAGAGAAGTTATTACAAAAGATAAAGGAGATAATTTTACTTACATGAATTGAAAAACTTTTACATGAATATAATCAGTGCAGCTAAGATAGTCAGTATTTATTGGCTAAGTGCACTCTTCTATAGGTTCCATGGATCTAAAGAATGAAATAATACTCTCAAGATTACTTTCTAGGAAGGGAAGCAGTTAACTGTAGAAAAAATTGCATTAAACATTGTTGAAAGACTGATATCCAACTAATAAAAATATATAAAACTACAAGAAATTCTCTAATATATTTATAGGCAGGGAGGGAAAAAGCATTTACTAAGTGCTTATTTAGTTGCATATTTTTTGCTAATATACTGCCAATACAAATAAAAGCATAAAGAAAACTATTCCTTGCCCTGTAGGGGCTTACATATATAGGAAGACGAAACATAAGAGGTAATTGAAGAAAGTGAGATATCCAGCCTGGGGAATGGTGTTAAAAGTTTAAAAATATATATGCAACACCAGAAAAGGAATGGAAGTTGGCTGCTCTGGGCCCTTCCCCAACATGGAGTCCCTAGGAATAACTCACCTCTGAGAAAAAGGGATAACTTGGTTTAGAAATATTCCAGGGTAAACATGTCTGAAGTATGGAAGGAAGTTCCAGGGTGAGATGGCAGCTGACATAAATAGTTCTCCAAAGAAGAGTTGTAAACTTATTAATAACCATTTGAAGGAATGCTCCAAAATTCTAAAAATAAGACATGTAAGTCAACACAACTCTGAGGCTTTATTTTGTATGAAACAAGTTAGAAAAGAGGTCAAAATGCAGGAATACTCATTATTAAAGAGGTTGTTGATAAAAAGAAAAGTCTATGAATATGCAAAAATATTGATAGTGGTAATTCTGTAGTAGAAAAAACAAGAAACTATAAATTAGTAAATGGTTTAACAAATCAGGTCATGTAAATATTAGGGTTTTTTTTTTTAATTTTTATTAAAGCTTTTTATTCACAGAATGTATGCATGGGTAATTTTTCAACACTGACCTTTGCAAAAATCTTTTGTTTCAGATTTTCCCCTTCTTCCTCCACTCCCTCCCCTACATGGCAGGTAGTCCAATACATACTAAATATGTTAAAATATATGTTAAATCCAATATGTATACATATTTATATAGTTATCTTACTACACAAGAAAAATCAGATCAAGAAGGGGGGGGGGGAGAGAGACGACGACCTGAGAATGAAAACAAAATGCCAGCAAACAACAGAGTGAAAATCCTATGTTGTGATCTACACTCATTTCCCACAGTCCTCTCTCTAGATGTCTATGGTCTATGGCTCTCTTCATCACTGAACAATTGGAACTGGTTTGAATCATCTCATTGTTGAAGAGAGTCATGTCCATCAGAATTGATCAATGTATAATCTTCTTGTTGCCGTGTATAATGATCTCCTGGTTCTGCTCATTTCACTCAGCATCAGTTCATGCAAGTCTCTCCAGGCCTCTCTGAAATCATCCTGTTGGTCATTTTTTACAGAACAATAATATTCCATAAAATCATATACCATAATTCTCCAATTTATGGGCAGCTATTCATTTTCCAATTTCTTGCAGGCCATGTAAATGTAATGAAATATTTGGACAGCTTCTGAGTCATGTGACTTAAGTTGGAGGACTACACATTTTTTCCTATTTGTATGACCTCTCAAACTGCTCCAGAATAGAAAATTTGCAATTATTATCTAAGGATTAGAGGGCTTGATGAGACCACTTATCCTAATTTGGAGGGGGGGAGGGTCAGAAGTCCTATGGGCAATTGGAATCTGAGGGAACAGGAGTACATGGATCAAGGGAGGAAATTCTGAGGCAAAACAGAAAGGAGAATGATCAGGGGGGGCTGTAAGTCAGGATTGAGCTGTATAATCAGGGACATGGAAGGAGGTTTGCCGTCTCCGTCACCTGCAGGAATTGCCTTAATTTTTCCCCCCTGAAAATGAGGCACAGTAGAAAAAAGGGAGCATGTTTGAGATGGAGGTAACTTCCACAAGGCAGTAAAAGAAACTGCTTAAAAGAAAGAGTTCAGAAAGAGTACTGCAAAACTTTTGATTCCGTAAAGAATGCAGTTAATAGAAAGGGACTAAATCATAGGCTCTATGTCCAGACAATTAAGTCTGGTTAGTGAAGAGAGAGAGAAAAATCCTCTCTGGAAAGGATCTAAAAAAAAAATTAAAATTTAAAAACTAATGAAGAGAACTTAGTTGAAAGGGAATAGAGAAAGGAAGAATTTCCTTAATTTAGAGAGGGGAAGAAGAGAGGGAAAGAATTAACTGGGAAAAGTAGCTAATAAGTAAAACTCTCAAGGGAAAAGGGGTAAGAAATAGGAGGGGAGTCAGAAGAAAATCAACAAGAATAGGATTGTCTTTTAAAAGGATTAAGCTACAAGGACTGAAGAGATGTGTTTATAGCAGGAGGAGGGAAAAATTATAATTTATTTTTAAAAAATTAGACAAATGGAAGAAAAATATAAAACCAATTCTCATAACTTTAAATATGTTATATTTAAATATGAACTTTAAACAATTCAGTAAAATAAATGTGTGACAGATAAGAAAAGAGAATCTCACAATCTGTTGCTTAAAAGAAAAACATTTTATAGACATGTGCATAATAAAACTGAGGGAATGGAAAAAATTTCCTGTGCATTAAGTGAATCCCCCCCCAAAAAAAAAAAAAACAGGAGTCACAGCTATGCTGTTTGACATAGCAAAAACAAATACCGAAAAAATAAAAAGGAATAAGCAAGAAAACTACATTATGTTGAAAGAAATCAACAAACAAGCATCACTATTAAATTTATATGCTCTATTTGCCTTGCCATCCAAACTCATAAAGGAAACATTAACATACATAGACAGTAACATGATAGTGACAGAAAATGTTAGTGTTTCTGTCTGTTTTAAAAAATGAATAAATTGCTGGAAAAACTAAAGCTAAAAGACTTACAGCATCTTCTAAATGGAACTGCAAAAGAATATACATATTTCTCAGCACCAAATGAGCCATATGCTAAAAAAATATTTTGAAAACAAATGTAAAAGGGCAGAAGTAATAAATACATTTTTTACAAAACATAGAACAATAAAAATAAACATTGTTTCAAGGACTACAAAAGAAAGACACAGAACCAAATGAAGACCTTAATAGTGAGTCAAAGAAGAAACATAGAAAATAATTATGTAAAAAAATCAGTGATGAAACAGAACAGCAGCTTATGATCTTTGGGGAGGGGGAGGGATAATTATTTCTTTATAAACATGATTTTAAAAAAAGTAACATTACCAGATTTTTAAAAAATTACCAAGTAGAATGTGCATTTTTAAAAGTAAGAAAGCTAACAAACTTAAAACAATCACAGAGAAAGAAATATTAAAATTAAAGAAATAAACTGAAAACCAAAATGATTATGGGAATGATTGATAATAAAAACCTAAAAGCTGGTAAAAAGAATAATAAATTTGAAAAACATTAGCTAATCTTATTAAAAGGACAGAAAGCCAAATCAAAATAGCAAGTGAGCAAGATGAAATCACAAAAAATTAGAAGAAATTAAAAGAATAATCAGAACATGTTATATGCTAACAAAACTGAGAACACAAAGAAAATAGAGGAATACTTTCTCTTTTTTTTTTTTTTTTTTTTTTTTTTGCTTTTTGTTGAGGCAATTGGGGTTAAGTGACTTGCCCAGAGTCACACTGCTAGGGAATGTAGTCTGAGACCAAATTTGAACTCATGTCTAACTGACTTCAGGGCTGGTTGGTGCGCTAGGAATACTTTCAAAAATATGAAATGGCCAAAGTGTCAGGACTGAGAGATCTTAAATAACCCAGTCTCCAAAAAACAACTGTAAGGAAATGGCCGAAGTTGGGGATGAAGTGATTGTGGGAACCTCTTGGATCTGATTAATTTGTACGAGGATTTTCTCAGACTTTTAAAGAACAATTAGCACCCATACTAAGCAAATTTTTTTCAAAAATTAATAAAGATAACACCTTACCAGAATCCTCTTATGAAACAAATGTATTCCTAATACCTAAACCAAGGAAAGATAAAACAAAGAAGGAAAATTATTCCAATTAAAGAATGTTAACTAAAAAAAAAATATTAAACACAATCCTGGAATTCTAAATGAATTTTGTATTATTTTATCAAATTCTGTAAAGTATCCCTTTAGTAATTTAATTTGTGTTGAACTGACTTTAATATTTTCATTTTTATTGCATTGAGACAGCATATCTCTGCAGTGTATACTATTCCTACTGCTCTATCACATGTGACAGAGGTACTTTAGAACCTTTTCCAGTCAACATAAGAATATAGCAAACATGTCCACTCTCCCCTTATAGAAAAATACTAGCAAAAGTGATAAGACAAGAAAAAGAAATTGAAGGCGTAAAGATAAATATTGAAGAGATAAAACTATTCCCATTTGTTGAAGATATGATGGCATATTGAAATTCTTAGGGAATAAACAAAATTACCATTGAGTATTAATTAGACTTTAGCAAAGTTGCAGCCCGAAAAGTAACCCCCTCAGAAATCAACTACATCTTTATTAATAACAGAATCAA
Source organism: Myrmecobius fasciatus (assembly GCA_023553655.1). NCBI lineage: Eukaryota > Metazoa > Chordata > Mammalia > Dasyuromorphia > Myrmecobiidae > Myrmecobius > Myrmecobius fasciatus. Next base: position 22,981 of record JAJPUD010009706.1, on the reverse strand, counting down.
AGAAGCAATAATGGAAAAAGATATTTCATGTTAGTTAACTACAAAATACATGAAGTATTTTGGAATTTAACTATCCCATACAAAATACTTGTGTTCAATTACAAAGTGTCCCTTAAAGAAGTAAAGAAAATATAAATTGCTGAAGGAATATTTAGTACTCATATCTAGGCCATGACAATATTTTTTAAATGACAATACTGCCAAAGTTGTCAATACAAATCAAATTACCAAAGGGATATTTTATGGAATTTGATAAAATAATGACAAAATTAATTTAGAAAAATAAAATTAAAAGACCTAGAATTTAAAAGTAAATTATGGGAGGAGGGGAATAGGAATCAAATAGGAATAGCACTCACTCCAGACCTATTATAAAGCAGCAGTCATCAAAACCATCTGATAAAGGTTAAAGATTAGATAGGTAGATCAATGGAACAGACTAGACATGGGAGAATTAAAGAAAATGGAACTCATTAACCTAGGGTTTAATAAAGTAGAAATCATCAATTATCTAAAAAATCTTTTTAATAAAAACTGCTGAGAAAGAAATCAGACAGAAATTAGGCCAATATCTTACACCATACTCTGCAACTAATTCTAAATTCTAAAATTCTAATTTATTATAAAAGATAATAGTAGCATTACTAAAACTAGTATTAAAAAGTTAAGAGATGTATTCTTAGCCATTCCTTAATACATAAATGTTCTCAAAGAACTGATAGTTCTCTAAAGAAGAATTGCAAAGTATTCACAACCACATTAAAGAATGTCCAAATTCTTGGCTCTTTTCAACAATAAGGTGATTCAGGCCAATTCCAATAGGCAGTTGATGAAAAGAGCCATCTGCATCCAGAAACTGTTTTTGCATGCATGTATTTTGAAAAATTAAAAGCTATTTAAAAAAAATAAATAATGCCCAAATTTACTGATGACTGGAGAAATAAAAAATCAAAGCCCTTTAAGGTATTTCCTTAACAATTTCCTTGACAATAATTGGAAATACTTATTGTTGGAGGGCAATGATAGGGACATTAATTTATTTGTTGGTGAAGCTCTGTGAAATGGCACTTATTTTGGAAAGCAATTTGGAATTATGTAAATGAAGTGACTAAATTTTCCATAACCTTTGAACCAGAGATTCTATAACTGGGCTTTTACAACCCAAGAAAGCCATCAATAAGAAGAAAGTCCTTTATATACTCTAGAATATTTATAACATCACTTTCTGTGATAGCAAAGCAGTAGAATGTGGTATATATTTCTCATTAATTTGGTGAATAACCAAATTGTATATTAATATAATGGAATGCCATTATTTTGTTGTAAGAATTGATGTGTGAGACAAATAAGCATGTAAAGCTACATGACCTCAGGAAAAGTAAGCGGAGCCAAAAAAAAAAAAAAAAAGTATTCACAGTAACTATAACAGTTAATGTTAATGGAAATAGAATCACAAATCAAAGAAATCATGAGTGAATGCATCCAAATTATAAAGATAATGATTGAAATGAAGACAGGAGATACTATTCCTCCTTTACACACCCCCCCCCCCAAATCCCTTTCCCTTCAGTAGATGGGAGGTGGTATGCTGATTCTTCCCCTCAACCCCTCCCTTTTTTGGGGGGGTCTTTATTACATGGAATGGCTTTTTGGGATAGGGAGGAGATTAGTTACTATGAAAATAGTGATGTGATTTTAAAAAAAAACCCTTATTTTTTAAAAAAAAGACATGGAGTTAAAATCATGAATATGATCAATATAGAGAAAGACATACACAAACTTAGAGCAGGTGAAGTAGACTGGGCAAACCCAGAAATATTTACAGTGACTAAAAGAGTTTAAATGAAAAGAATGAGGATCAAATGGTTGTAATTCAGTACTACAAAAGTATAATTATATGAGAAGGCAACTGCTTCCGTGCAGAAGTGGACAGTGTTCTGGATGGGAAACCCTTTTTTCAATGGGTTGATTAACTCTGTTGAACTTTTTATTTGCTTCTTTTATTCTTTCTTAGCCTTAATTTTCTCAGTTGCAAAATGGTAATAATAATAATAATAGCACCTAACTTTGCAAGGTGGTTGTGGGAATAGTGTAAAATATTTGTAAAAGCACAGAGCAGACAACCTGGTAGAGTGCCAGACCAGGAATCAGGAAGGCTCATCTTTGTGAGTTCAGATCTGATTTCAGACATTTATTAGCTATGTGACCCTGAGTAAGACATTTAAATGTTTACCTTGGTTTCTTGCCTGTAAAATGAGCTGGAGAAAAAAATGGTAAGTCACTCCAATATTTTTGCTAAGAAAACCCCAAATGGTGACACAAGGTCAGGCATGACTGAACAACAACTGTATTTAGTTTGGCAAATTGATAGTCATTTGAGCATTTAAATTTTTCTTGAGGAATAAAACTATAATTTATTCTCATTTTGTAGTCTCAAAAGCTTTTAGTACATAAGTGTTTCAAGTACTTGTTGGATAAGTGAAACAAAATTAGTCTTGTGTTTACTGGGGCAAACTGCATCTTGAGAGAGCCCTAGATAATGTGCTTTTCTTTTAGAAACGAGATTCTAGGGCAAGCTTCTCTGACCACTAAATCTTAGCAATTTCTTGTTTCCTTGGGTCTGTGAATTTTAGATGTAGCCAAATTAGTATGTAAATTTATTCACTGTCTATAGATCAAATAGGGTTGAGGAAATGATGGCACATTTCAGAGAGAGGAATTAAAATTATTTTGGTTCTCTGACTGAAAGTAGAATTATAACAATCTAAAGCATAAGAGGTGGATATAAAATGCTTCTACAGATTATTTTCCTTTAAACTTTTAAATAAGATACTTGAAAAATCAAAGAAATATTTAAAATCATCATTTTATATTTCTCTGAAACAGTGAAATAACAAAGATGCAGAACTAAAGGATAGGTGCTCAAATCATAACAGGGAACTTATAGAATATTCAGAACATTCAGACTTTCTGAAGTAATTTTTTTTTTCATTCTTCAAATGAGTGTTTTAAATGATGGGATAAGACATTCTATAAATTGTTAGCATCCCATAGAAATGAACTTAGAGCAAACTTATTTATATATTGTGGCAGAATTTTATTTAAATTTAGACATTACAGGAATCATATTTTTAGTTGTTAGTATTTGGGAATTAATTATAGCTTCTGTTTTTGAGGTTTGGAAAGGAAGAAGTATTATGGTACATGATCTGCATCTTGGTATCTGAATTTAGGTGAATTTAGGCCAGTAAATCGTCTGAGAAGGGCATATAAAGTGAAGTTGAGGGATAATTTAAAAGCTTAGCTACTGCTAAATTTAGCTCTTAAAATAGATCTCTTTTCAGATTGACTAAACATTATTTTGATTGAATATTTACTATTAAATAGTCTGCCTCATGGACAAAAAACCCTTATTGTCTAGGGACCCAGCCTTTGCAAAATTTTTAATTTGAAATTTGTTTAGAAAAGGAGAATAACCATTTTAGGACAAAACATCTTACCATATAGGTATATCATAGCATCCAAAATGCTTGGGAAGGTAAATCTATTTGCTGAAAATGACATATTTTTATATATTTTCCCTCAAACAAAGCCTCTATGACAAAGCAAGTTTACTGAAATCCTTATCAAATAAGAAAATTATTGAAGATCTTATAAATTTTTCTACTTTTAAACAATTGGAAGGGTAATTTAAAAAAAAGTGTTTATCATACTTTATGTGTAGCAGAATTGCTCGTTTCATTACTGGAAACCACAAAGAAAAAGTGCTCAACTTGTTAAAGTCCACTTGGACTTTCAAATAAGTTTAACAGATCAGACTGAATGGGCTTTCTTTGGATCTTGGCTTGTAAGAGATTATCACTGATCATGGAAGACAAGTTTAATTGCACACTTAAGTCTTAATTTTTTTTTCCCTAAAGATCAGGGATTTTTGCTTGGTAGTGCATGGAACAAACAACTGGGTAGATAGATATCCAGGTAGTCCATGAACTTGGATGGAATTATATCTTTAATTTCATTATTATGAATGCAAGCAACCAAATAATTGTTTTGAGAAGAGCTACAATGGCTACACTAGGCTGCCAAAGAGATGCATAGCACAATAAAATTAAGGTATCTCTGCTTTTAGAGATTAATCTAGATTTTTAATACAGTGTCTTTTACTGTTGGTCAAAATGTTAATATAGTTACAGATAATGCCAGTATTATACTACTAACAAAATCTTTGGGCATGCACAAGCCTTTGTTATTTTTTTGGAAGCAAGCATTTAATAGAAGACACTATCAGCAGTACCTATAAAGCCAAAAGTCATAAGTATGTCACTATTTCATAGTGCTGTTGTAACTGTATATATAGTTAAAAAAAAATTGTAGTAAAAGGACAGTATTTCTGACAGGAATAAAACATTGATAATTATCAAAATAATAACTTGTCATAGGGGACAGCTAGTTGGTGTAATGGGTAGAGCACCAGCCCTGAAGTCAGGAGGACCCGAGTTCAAATGTGGCCTCAGACACTTAACACTTCCTGGCTGCGTGACCCTGGGCAAGTCACTTAACCCCAATTGCCTCAGCAAAAAAGTGTGTGTGTGTAGTAATAATAATAATAATAATACATTGTCAACCTCAAAAGAACAAGATCTATCAATTAAACTATTATGTTCAAAACAGAATTGTTAAACACAGAAAGGGAGGGAGTGTCAGTACTAGAGTTTATTCTGTGTCTAACATATGCCAGGCTAAGCATTGACAATATCAAAAAAAGCTAAAAGAAGTAAAGTATGGAAGTCTGGAAAAGTAGTAAGAGACCAGATTATGAGGGGCTTTAAAAACCAGAGGATTTTATGTTTGATCCTGAAATTATAAGGGAGCCACTTGAATTTATTGAATGAAGAAGAGAATAAAATGGTTGTCTTGCACTTCAGGAAGATAAATTTGATAACTGAATGGAGGATAAACTGGCTTCATCTCCTCCTGAAGAGCCTCAATACAGGACAGGACAGAACAACCAGTAGCCTATTGCTACAACCTAGGTATGAATTGAGAAGGACCTGCATTAAAGTGGTAGCAGGTCAGACTTTGTGTGAAATATGTTTTGAAGGTAAAATAGACAAAAGTTGGCAACAGATTGGACATGATATTGAGAGTAAAGACTAGGCAAGTGAGAATCATGATACTTTTCAAGTAAGAAGGTATAGATGATTTACCTATAAGGCTTGTCAGAGAAGAGATTGTTTGTTCAGCTATGAGTTGGAAAATGTCTAAGATTGTAATTGTGACTAGCCTCAGGTTATACAGCTAATTAGATCAATGTGCTTGTATTGGAACCCAGTGCTTGCCTAAAATTTCATGCTCTTTTCCCAGTACTATACTGATGACATGATATGCTTTTTGTTATTTTAAAGGAAAAGTATTTTAAAAGAATTGAAATTTGTAAACAAATTGGATTAAGAATAAAAGGGATAGTGCTTTTAGACACTGCAAGGGATTTAGTTGTCTTAGTAGAAAACCACATGACCATCAAGATAAGATAAACATCTAATCCTTCTGTGAAGTCCTGGAGACTCCTACACACTTAATAAATCACAGATTTTATATTATTATGGCAAGCATTGGCAAACAAAAAGGTAACGGCTATAAAATTTGTTAGTAAAGCTTGATTAAAATTTTATCAGAGTGGTATTTATAGGAACACAAAGTTTATGCTTATGTCATAATTGCAAATTGTTACTAAACTTCCAGAAAAATGTTCTACGATAAATTTAGCATGTTAAAACTGATTTTTTTAATCATTTGCCACCATTTCTTTTTTTAGTTGATGCTGATGAAATTAAAAGGCTAGGAAAGAGATTTAAGAAGCTTGATCTGGACAACTCTGGTTCTTTGAGTGTGGAAGAGTTTATGTCTTTGCCTGAGTTGCAACAGAACCCATTAGTTCAGCGAGTAATAGATATATTTGACACAGATGGGAATGGAGAAGTAGACTTCAAAGGTAAGAAATTTATTTTAGTATAGAATCTTAAGAAATGTGTGTTTCCTTCATTACAGTTCTTACATGTCTTTTTGTTATTAATTCAGATTGCAAGAAGATAATTTCCATATACATCAAGATTTGAATATATTGAAAACTTATTTATGACAATTTATTAAAATTGAATATATCACTAAAGCTTTAAGAGGTTTATTTATTGTTACAAAATTAGTTTGAGGAAAATAAAAACTGATACATGATTCTTCAACATAAGTAAGCGTTTTGATCAAGTTGTTTTCTCTTGTGCATAGAATATGAGTTTCAATTTTGCTTAACCTTAAAAGTCAGTCTCAATGTTGATTAAATTTAAAGGTCATGTGGGAATATATGGTATAAAATTTTAAATGGACTACCGTTAATAAGGGTAAGTACACATATTATCTTAGCCAGGATTATTTTACCTTATTATAGATTTTATAGTGATAATCTGCTACAGTTCTGCAGGGTTTTTTTTGTAAAAGTTATTATAAATTTGTCTTCATTTTTATGAAAATTTGGATATTTCATGTCCTTTAAATTTGACAGTTGTGATTATAAAATTCATCCACTTTTGTTTTGTTGTTGGTTGTTTAAAAAAACAAAAAAACTAGCTTTTTAAATGAGAAACCACTATATTAATTTAGGATTTGATGCCATCAACACAGTGTCATCTGAGGAGCATCTGAGGGACCTTTTTATCTAAAAGAAATCTCTACCAGATAGGAGCTGAATTGAATTTTTATCATTGTTTCTGTTGGGAAAGCTCTTGTTAGGCAAGGTATGATGTATTTATGTGCTTATTATCATGTTCAGAATGTTAGGCAATGATCTTCATCAAGCTGCAACTTTTTGAACATAACTCCTTCCATAATGTTACAATGTCCTTATTTAATATTTTGAAAATGAATGGAAATCTTTTTTATGAATATGTAAAATAATCATCATTTCCAATGAGAAAACAACATAACTCTGATTTATAAATGCTTTTTTTGTATTTTCTATATTTTAGAATTCATTGAAGGAGTTTCTCAGTTCAGTGTCAAAGGAGATAAAGAACAAAAATTAAGGTGTAAGTATCTTAATTTTTTCATATTATAAAGTATCTGCTTTAAAAGATTTATTATGTTCTTTTAAAGAAAGAAAATTTCTTTGTCTAAAAGTCTTGGTGTAGATATTAATGCTCAAAATCTTAGGGATTTTTTGAGGGATCTAACACTTTTTAATCATAGAATTTAGCACTGGAAAGAACCCCCAGGGATTGTATTCCTCAGTTTTACAGGTAAAGAAATGGAGGTGGAAAGAGGTGAAGTGAATTTGTCCATTTGCCCAGGTAGCCAGTTTTAGCACTGAGATTTAAATTGCATTCTAATAACTCTGGATCAAGTGGATTTTTTTTTTCCTGTCTACTGTTCCACTTTCCATTTATTTCAGTTTGTAGTTAGATAGAAGTATGTGGACAACATTTCATTTTCTTAAAACTTTAACTCCTGGGGGCGGAGCCAAGATGGTGGAGTGAAAAGGTGACTTTCTGTCTCTCCTACGATCTTCTCTCAAATCAACAATAAAATAAGCCTCTGAACTGATCTTCAAGTCAACGAACTCAGAAATATTTGGACACGGCTTTCTGGATAACTTCATATCAGGTTAGTCTGACTCGGACAGAGAGATAAATAGACGACCCCTGTGCAGGCCGGAAGTGAGGGTGGGACTCAGCTCAGCTCATCGTGGCAGAAATTCCAAACTCCAAATTCCAAACACCTGGAGTTTATCTGAGGCACTCGGGATACTCTGCCCTGATTGGGGGCAGGTGTTCTGGCAGACTTGCCTTGTTTAAGGAGTAATTTGGACTTAGTCCTAGCCCCCACCGGCTCAGCCCCTTAAGTTAATTCGCCGAAGTGCCCCAGGGCAAAGCTTTTCAGCCGCCGTTTTTTTTTTTTTTCCCTACCTTAAAGAGATATCCATGCTGTCTAAAAAAAATGAAGAAGCAAAATAGAGCTCTCACCATAGACAGCTTTTATCAAGGCAAAGAAGCGTTGACCCCAGATCCTGAGGTTCTTTTAGACAAAATACCAGAAGAAGGTATTAAAGACCATCACTGGTCACTTTTTCAAAAGGCCTTTCTGGAAGATTGCATAAAGAACCTCAAAAGAGAGCTGGAGGATAAATGGGAAAATAAACTGAAATCAGTGCAAGAAGGATACAATATCTTGCAAGAAGGATATGATGCCCTGCAAAAGAGATATGAAAAAGACACCAATTTATTGAAAAATTAAATTAGTGAAGTGGAAAAAGAGTGCAATGAACAAATTGGCCAGTTACAAAAGGAGCTTAAAAAGGTAACTGAAGAAAACAACACTTTAAAAATAAGAATTGAACAAATGCAGGTGAATGACTCAATAAGACTTCAAGAATCAAACAAAAACAAAAAAATTAAAAATTAGAAGAAAATATGAAATATCTCCTAGGAAAAACAACTGACTTAGAAAATAGATCTAGGAGAGACAATCTAAGGATTATTGGACTTCCTGAAAGCCACGATGAAAAAAAGAACCTTGATGCTGTCTTCCAGGAAATCATGGAAGAAAACTGCCCTGAGATTGTAGAATCAAAGGGCAAAATCACCATTGAAAGAATTCACCGATCACCTCCTGAAAGAGACCCCAAAATTAAGACCCCAAGGAATATTGTGGCTAAATTTCAGGAGTATAGCACTAAGGAACAGATTCTGCTAGCAGCTAGAAAGAAATAATTCAAATACCGAGGATCAATAATTAGAATCACACAGGATCTGTCAGCCTCCACACTGAAGGATCGAAGGGCCTGGAACCAGATATTCCGAAGGGCAAAGGAACTTGGATTACAACCAAGAATAACCTATCCAGCTAGAATGAGCATTATCCTCCAGGGAAGAAGGTGGTCATTCAATAATATAGGTGAATTTCACCTATTTCTAATGAAAAGACCGGATCTGAACAAAAATTCGACACCCAAACACAGAACTCGAGATGCATAAAAAGGTAAAAAGGAAAGGACTCTTGAGAACTTTATTTTTACTAGGGGGATACTTAAAGTTTGGGGGTATAATTATAAGATATTACTTTGATAATATGAGAAAGAGAACTAGAAGGTGAAAGGTTGTCATACTGGGGAAAAGAGGGAAAAAGTGGTAAAATAAGATCTAAAAAAAAGAGGTAAAAACAAGGTAAAATCATTTGAAGAGGCAAAGAAAACCTAATATAATTGAGAGAAAGAGGGGAGGGAGATGAGCATTGTGTAAATCTTACTCTCATCAGGTTGGGCTCTAAAAGTGTATATCAGACATTTGATTTCACATAGAAACTTGTCTGTTGCTAGAGGGAAGTGGGGGGGAAAGGAGGAAAAGTAAGGGACAAACTAATAGAAGGGAAAATAGAAGAATCAGGGGAAAGGAGTAAAAACAGGGGGAGGGGATCTAAAGGGTGGAGTATTGTTTGGGGGAGGGAGTCATCAAAAGCAAAGTAGTGAGGAAGGGGGAAGGGAGAAAGGGGAAAGGAAAGGGGAAAACATAACTTGGGTAAATAAGATGGCAGGAAATAAAGAATTGGTTATTCTAACTGTGAATGTGAATGGGATGAACTCTCCTATAAAGCGGAAGCGGATATCAGACTGGATTAAAAACTAGAATCCCACAATATGTTGTCTACAAGAAACACATTTAAAACATAGTGACACATATAGGATGAAGGTAAACGGCTGGAGCAGAAAATATTATGCTTCAGGTGAACAAAAAAAAGCAGGGGTAGCGATCCTTATCTCAGATCAAGTAAAAGCCAAGATAGATCTAATCAAAAGAGATAAGGAAGGAAACTATATTTTATTAAAGGGTACCATAGATAATGTAGCAATATCTATACTAAATATATATGCACCAAGTGCAATAGCACACAAATTCCTAGGGGAGAAATTAAGAGAGATGCAAGAAGAAATAGACAGCCAAACGATACTAGTGGGGTATCTCAACCTTGCTCTCTCAGAATTAGATAAACCAAACTACAAAATAAACAAGAAAGAAACTAGGGAGATAAACCAATTGTTAGAAAAGTTAGGTATGATAGATCTATGGAGACAGTAGGGAGTTTACTTTTTTCTCAGCAGTCCATAGAACCTATACAAAAACTGACCATGTGTTAGGGCATAAAAACCTCAAAATCAAATGCAGAAAGGCAGAAATAGTAAATGCACCCTTTTCAGATCATGATGCAATAAAAATCCCATGCAATATAAGGCCAGGAGAAAATAAACCAAAAGTTAATTGGAAATTAAATAATCTAATCCTGAAGAATGAATGGGTGAAAGAGCAAATCATAGATACAATCAATAATTTCATCCAGGAGAATGACAATAAGGAGACAACATACCAAAATTTGTGGGATACGGCCAAAGCGGTTATAAGGGGCAATTTTATATCTCTAGATGCTTACTTGCATAAAATAGAGAAAGAAAAGATCAACGAATTGGGCTTATTATTTAAAAAAACTAGAAAAAGAACAAATTAAAAACCCTCAATTAAATACCAAATTGGAAATTCTAAAAGTAAAAGGAGAAATTAATAAAATTGAAAATAAGAAAACTATTGAGTTAATGAATAAAACTAAGAGTTGGTTCTACGAAAAAACTAACAAAATAGATAAGCCTTTAGTTAATTTGATTAACTAAGGAAAGAGGAAAATCAAATTGTTAGTCTCAAGAATGATAAGGGAGAACTTTCCTCCAATGAAGAGGAAATTAGAGCAATAATTAGGAGTTACTTTGCCCAACTTTATGCCAGTAAGTTTGATAATCTAAATGAAATGGAGGAATATCTACAAAAATATAGATTGCCCAGGTTAACAGAAGAGGATATAAATTATTTAAATAACCCTATATCAGAAAAAGAAATAGAACAAGCTATTAACCAACTCCCTAAGAAAAAATCTCCAGGGCCAGATGGATTTACATGTGAATTCTACCAAACGTTCAAAGAACAATTAATTCCAATACTACACAAACTATTTGAGAAAATAGGGACAGAAGGTATACTGCCAGAATCCTTCTATGAGACCGATATGGTGCTGATAGCTAAACCAGGTAGGGTGAAAACAGAGAAAGAAAACTATAGACCAATTTCCCTAATGAATATTGATGCAAAAATTTTAAATAAGATATTAGCAATGAGATTACAGAAAGTCATCCCTAGGATAGTACACTACTACCAAGTAGGATTTATACCAGGGATGCAGGGCTGGTTCAATATTAGGAAAACTATCAGCATAATTAATTATATTAATAACCAAATTAACAAAAACCATATGATTATCTCAATAGATGCAGAAAAAGCCTTTGA
>JAJPUD010009705.1:60416-71345 GCA_023553655.1 Myrmecobius fasciatus | reverse complement strand
TTCTTGTCTTATTGCCAAGGCTAGCATTTCTAATACAATATTGAATAGTAATGGTGATAGTGGGCAACCTTGTTTCACCCCTGATCTTAATGGGAATGGTTCCAGTTTATCACCATTACATATGATGATAGCTGATGATTTTAAATAGATTCTACTGATGATTTTAAGGAAAAGTCCATTAATTCCTATACTCTCTAATGTTTTTAATAGGAATGGATGTTGGATTTTATCAAATGCTTTTTCTGCATCTATTGAGATTATCATGTTTTTTGTTAATTTGGTTATCAATACAGTCAATTATGTTAATAGTTTTCCTAATATTGAACCATCCCTGCATTCCTGGCATAAATCCTATTTGGTCATGGTATATTATTCTGGGAATGATTTTCTGTAATCTCTTTGCTAATATTTTATTTAAGATTTTTGCATCAATATTCATTAAGGAGATGGGTCTATAATTTTCTTTCTCTGTTTTTGTTTTACCTGGTTTAGGTATCAGTATCATGTCTGTATCATAAAAGGAGTTGGTAGGAGTCCTTCATATTGGAGTTAATTGTTCTTTAAATGTTTGGTAGAATTCACATGTAAATCTATCTGGTCCTGGTGATTTTTTCTTAGGGAGTTGATTAATGACTTGTTCTATTTCTTTTTCTGAAATGGGACTATTTAAGTAATTTATTTCCTCTTCTGTTAATCTGGGCAATCTATATTTTTGTACATATTCCTCCATTTCACTGTTATCAAATTTATTGGCATACAGTTGGGCAAAATAACTCCTGATTATTGCTCTAATTTCCTCTTCGTTGGTGGAAAGTTCTCCCTTTTCATTTTTGACACTAACAATTTGATTTTCCTCTTTCCTTTTTCTAATTAAATTAACTAGAGGTTTATCTATTTTGTTGGTTTTTTCATAAAACCAACTTTTAGTTTTATTTATTAATTTAATAGTTTTTTTACTTTCAATTTTACTAATCTCTCCTTTTATTTTTAGGATTTCAAGTTTGGTATTTGATTGGGGGTTTTTAATTTGTTCTTTCTCTAGCTTTTTTAGTTGCAAGCCCAATCCATTGATTTTCTCTTTTTCTATTTTATGCAAATAAGCATCTAGAGATATAAAATTTCCCCTTATTACCGCTTTCACTGTATCCCACAAATTTTGGTATGTTGTCTCATTATTGTCATTCTCTTGAATGAAATTAGTAATTTTGTCTGTAATTTGCTGTTTCACCCATTCATTCTTTAGGATAAAATTATTTAGTTTCCAATTGCTTTTTGGCTATTTTCTCCTGGCCTTATATTACATGTAATTTTTATTCCATCATGATCTGAAAAAAATGCATTTATTATTTTTGCTTTCCTGCATATGATTTTGAGGTTTTTGTGTGCTAACACATGGTCAATTTTTGTATAAGTTCCATTCTGATGGGCATGGCTCTCTTCAACAATATGTTTCAAACCACCTCCAATTGTTCACTGAAGAAAGCCATATACACCCAGAGAGAGGGATGCGAAATGTAGACCACAACATAACATTCTCATACTCCTTGATTGATGTTTGCTTACATTGTGTTTCCTTCATCTGATATATCGTTTGTGTAGATAAGATTTTTCTTGCTCAACAATGATAAGTTTGGAAATATGTATACATATATTCGATTTGCCAATATTTTAACATAATTAACATGTAGTGGATATCCTGCCATCTAGGGGAGGGGTGGGGAGTTGGGGGGAAAATTTGTAACGGAGAGCTATGTAAGGGTTATTGTTGAAGAATTACCCACAGATATGTTATGCAAATAAAATAAAATTAAAAAAAAATAAAATAACCTCTAAGATTTATAATTCAACACTTTGGTCCCACTCGAAGCACACAAGAACCTTCATTTTTGGACAAATATCACATGCCTGCCAGGACATTATGTTAAAAGGAATGATTTGATTTGCAAATATGATTATAGATGAGGGAATATAAAAATATGTATATATACACAGATAGATATAGATATACTGATCTTCAGGTCTTTTTTTCTTTTTAATCTTTCATATTCCCTCACCACTGTATATAATAGTACAAAATTTGAATAGCTTTCTCTGAGGAATTTCTGTTTTCTTCTGATTTCAGGGGGTTAAAATCTAGTTGTGACTTCCAATTTATCACCAAAATCTTTAGTTTCTTTTTTTTTCTTTCTATTTTTTCACGAAAATATTACTTGGGAAAAGTTTTGTTGATATCTTTCATGCAATTGTTGGGGAATTGCAAGCAATATCACACAATTTGGGGGCATTTAAAATTCAATTGATTCAAACTACTGGCAATTTTAGGCAAAATGAAATAGCAAAAAAAAAAACCTTTATAATATATTTTTTCAGTATCATAGATCTTCTGACTTTAGCAGACATCTTATTTCTATGCATGCATTATAGTTGTCTTCTATCATGCCATAAATAATTATCTAACTTGTATCAAGTAAGGTGGAATCTATAATGTCCTGAGACACCCTATTCTACATTATTTCCTTCTTATCCTAAATCTTATCTCTTGAAATTTTTACCTTGAAATTTTACAAGGAAATTTTTCTTTGTTCTTCTCACTGTGTCCAACATATAAAGTCTAATTTTGCTTATGTTGACAACTTATCAAAGAGACTTTTTGTCTCTTTGAGTTTTCTTTTTTTTTAGCACCAAACATCTTTAGGTTTTATGTCCCAACTAATTCCCCTGAGGCACAAACTTGGGGAACTGCTTTTATCTTGGTTATCATCCACAGGACAATGTCATATTTTTTTTAAATGTTCAAGTCAAAACTGACTACAATGCTACAGATGTGGTCAAACTAGGGGAGAAGAGAAGACACTTTCATCTTCCATTTCTCAGCAGGGAAGGTTGTCTTTTCTTAATATAGGGTAAAATTATGTGTTAAAGAGACTCTAGGAGAGATACACTTGACTATTCTTTTTAATCACCAACATCTACTCATAAACTTGGAGTACTTGTTAAAGCCCCAGAGATAAGATCCTAGAAACTGGCTCTGATTGTGTGATCTCCTCTGTGGTGACTGCATTTCTGTAAACATTAGCTTAAATATAGGTTTTAAGAAATTGAAATCTTCCATTACTACCACAACCACCATTGCTGCTGCTGCAACCACCACCACCACCAACAGCAATAACATTCATATAGCATTTTAGATTTATAAAACACCATGCATGTTATTTCATTTGACCTTTAATACAATCCTAAGAAATTTATGCTATTATTATCCACATGTTACATATGAAGAAACCAAGAGGCTAAGAAAGATAAAGTGACTTGCTGATTGCCATACATCTGGATTATGAGGCAGACCAAAACTGTATCTATTATGCCACCCGGCTGGCCAGCTAGGATACTTGATCTACCTCTTCAGTCAATCACTTGTTAAACCTCAAATGTTACACTTTGCTACTTAATGGCATATTACAAATACCCTTACAAATGGCTCTTTTTTATTCTCCAGATGGTGTAGATTTTAAGAATACTCTGCATTTTTCAGTAAGGATTGATTTCAAAAATATTTTATACACTGAATTTGTGTCGATTAAAATTTATAAGAATTTCATGAAAACAGAAGCCTGAGCATAATTTCCATTATCTATTGTTTATACTATAAAATAAAAATGACTATTTTAATAGCAACATGTCAGATAACTTCATCTCTTTTTGAATACTATCTTCCACCTCTCTAAAGGTCAACCTCTTAACATTTTGGAGATAATTATTATTTACTGAGAACATTGGGAACTAATGACATCACCTTTTTTTGTTTTTTTTTTATTTCTAGATCTAGCATCAGGCATACTCTCTTATTGCTCTGAACACTGATATATCAATATTTTAGCAGAATAATGCAAAAAAGAAAATGTATTCTTTTAATAGTTATTTTTAATAAATCCAATGATGTTACCTGAATATTTTACATGAACACAAACACCCAAAAGGACAAAACCATTATCTTCTAAATACAATGTGGTTGTTCACTCTAAAAAAAATCACATAATTTTAAAACATCTCATTATTAGAAAATGACTTTACTGTAGCAAGTTTTCCTAAGGCTTCTCTGTCAAAAATTCTGGCATCAGAATTTCATTAGATCTTGAATTTGTGCCCAGAGGCTAAAGGGTAATAGGTTCCAGTTAAAGTAAATGAGATAACTAAGAAACAATATAGAATTGCTTAAAAAAAAGACACTATTTTGTAGGGCTCTTGTAGGTAAATGGATAATCTAAGTTCATATGTAAATATATAGTGAATAAAATAAAATCATAACCCAATTGTAGAATGTACCTTAAGAGAACATCACATTTCTTCTAAGAATACCAAAATGAAATCATTTCAATCAGACAAGGAGTTATTTCATTCTAAAAGTATATCAGAAAGGATGGTGGAATGACTCCATTTGTAATCTGTCACTTTGGTACACAATGCACTACATGAGTTATTGACAGTGACAATTACATTCATTTGGGAAGAGTCTAGGAGAACATGGCCAAATGGGATACAAGGTATGGTGGAACCAGCTGAATTTGACATCATTTGAGCTGTATTTCTGCCAAACTTTGATTCTTACTGTTATGAATGTGGGTATCACTTTATTTTGAGTCTCAGTTTCTTCCTTGGTGAAGTGAGGAGATAGAACCAGATGATCTCCAATGTCCCATAAAGCTTTAAATTTATGACTCCATAATCCTAAATGCATGCAAAAGAAACCTGGCACAGAGGCAAATATTTCAAAAATGAAAAGATTCCCCCAAACACGACAAAATCAAAAGGCTATACACGCAGATACTACACACAAACACACACACACAAATGTATATATACTATGTATATATGAATTATGCTTATGTGTATACATACACATATACACAGCATCTGTTTCCATATCTATAATCGTTTTCAAACATATCTATATAGAAAACAGTGATTAAGAGATTATCATTTACTTATCCTTCTGTTAGTTCTCATATAAAATAAGAATATGTTTGATGAAAATCTGGGAAGGAAACAGGTATACATATATATGTATTATAATTTTAGTAGTATATAAACATGTAAATTAATATGTATGTGCATGTGTACCCAACTATGCCCACACATCTAAAAATGGAATAGCAGAAAAAATCACCCTTAAAGTCCTCTTAAAACAATGTGTCTCACATATGCCAAATTATGAAATTAAATATTATGGATGGAAGGTGATTTAACAAATCACCAAGTATTAATATGAACCAAAGTATAAAACAGGCTATTTGAGATAGTTTTCAGAATTTTAAAGGATATCCTCAAGAAAAATTAAGAGTACCTCCAGGTGATGAAATGTTTCACAAGTTCCTATTAACAGAAAATGTAACTGCATAAATGATGTACTATTAACAACACAATAGGGGATGTGAAGATACAATTGAGAACCAGTGTGGGAAATTTCTAAGTGTTAAAACCCTCTCTAATAAAGCAGGTTTGCAGCTTCAATGTAACTTAGCCACAAAGACATACAATTTAGCACTAAGAGATCATGGGAGGTCCCCAGATTCATATGGCCAATCTAGTTCCTGGTGGATTTGAGACTAACTCTTGAGATATAAGATATAACTTTAATAAAATCTTTCATATAAACTTTTCAAACAAATTGGATAAAATTCACATTACCCAACTGACATATACAGATGGTTGGCAAACCTACTGATCTGTTGAAATTCATGCTGTCACTTTCTCTGTTTCTGTCTTTCTTTGTATCTCTCTCAATCTCTAGCTCTCTCTCTGTCTGGCTGTATTTCTCTATCCTCCTCTCCCTCTACACCTTTCTATTTTTCTTTGTCTTTCTATCTCTTTCCCTGTCCTTCTGCTTCTATCTCTCTATCTTTGTCTCTTTGTCTCTCTTTCTGTCTGTGTCTGAGTCTGTCTGTCTGTCTGTCTGTCTGTCTCTCTCTCTCACCTAGGCTGAATTTAACTTTAAAATGTAAAAAAACCCTTAAAAACAGAACAATCATTTCAATTATCCCAGGTTGTTTTATCCAGAATAAACATATCTACTCTATATTAGTACTTTTGAAGTGACTCTTTGTGGTTGAAAATTTTCAAACAGAATAGATCAAAATTACAAGTAACCCAAAAGGAAGTAGAAAGATGCATGTTGCCATGTAATTACTTAAGCATTATAAGTGACATGAAGAAGATTATCAAGGGCAAATGTAACTACATAATCTGAAGCAACAAGTAGTCAAATAGGGTGCTGTGTTAATATATCTAAGTTATTAAAAATAACTTGAAGATCTCTGGTGTATTATGTGATTCCTTGCATAGATTTATGGAAAGGTGAGCGCAAAAAAAAGAATTACATGGGAAAAGATATGAAAAGGTCAAGCTATATACATCAGAGGAGGAAGTGATGAAATTACATCATTTCCACATACCAAAGGAAAGTAAAGAAGACAAATTCTACAGCCTCTTATCAGTGCCAATGTTTCACAAGTCTTTTGTGTCCTTTGATTCTTTTTGATCTGATATTTCATGATTTAAATAAAAATACATATTCACACTATGTTTTATTATGGTCTTCATTTCTAAGTACATTTTTGCCTCCCCTCCTGAGAGAATTGTCCCTTATAAAAAGAAGATAAGACATAGAGACAGAGAGATAAAGATTGAGAGAGGAAAATAATAATTAAGCAAAACCAAGGAATTTATCAAAATAAATCTGAAGGTTCATGCAAGACTCCACATTACTAGTACTCAATCTTTGAAAACAAGAGAAAGTGAGGTACATAATTAATTGGATACATTCACCACATTAGTTTAGTCACTCTTTAATCATACCCTTCAAACAATTAAAATATTGAACTCAAAATGTTTTTTTTTAATTTTTATTTTTCCTTAATGATTTTACTTCCTCATCCTCTTATTAGTGACTCACTAATAGCAAGTAGATAAGCCTGGTCTTATTTATTTAGCTCTTCTGCTACATGCATTCTTTCTGGAAATATTCAACTCTCCTGGTTTTGAAAAATATATTTCACAATGACTTTCCAATCTATATGCATACTCATCTCTGATTTCTTATTCTTCAAATTCATGTATCCAGTTGCCTATAGCACTTCTCAAAATGTTAGTATTATTACAGCATAATAGCTTATGCTCTAATATATAATCTAAATATTTATTTATCACTTTAATATTTTTTTTCTTGTGGCATCTGACACAAGTAATTTTTTTCTACATATTCTTTTCTAATCCTTTTGTTTATGTGTACTTTTATTGATCCCATTTGAGGTTTTCTTGGCAAAGATATTAAATGGTTCTTTATTTCCTTCTTTAGCTTCTTTTCAGGTGAGGAAACTGAGGCAAATAAGGTTAAATGACTTGCTCAGGATAGCACAATTACTCAGTATGTCTGAGGCATGATTTGATCTTTCTTATTCCAGACCCAAAGATGTATCCACTGGATCACTTAGTTATTCTACATATTACAAATAAAGAAATTCAATTTACTACAATTTTAAGCATGTGGAATCAACTTATTAAATGTTTCATGCCTTATGTTCAATCTATGTAGTTCCTCTGTAACTGAAGCTTATCTACTCTTCTTTATGTTAATTGGCCTTTAAGGACCTTCACTATTATTCTACTCTTCACCCCTTTCCCTCATCACCACCGCACACACAAACTAAAATCTATTTCAGAATACAAGGTTCTTAAAGGCAAGGGCATATAAGATTTGGTAGGACCCATAAAACCTACCTGGTTTTGATTTTTTCCCAGAGACAGACTGTATTTTTGTCTTCTAATAGCAGTCTAGTACCTAAATGTGAGGAAGTCATATGAGACTGATTAGGAGGCAATGAATTTTTAGCCACAGTCATTCTTTAAATCCTTAGTCATAGAGGGGGTAAATAGAATTGAGACTTTCATTAACGCAATAATAAGAAGAAAATATAGGTTGGTCAGATAAGAAAAGTGAGGGAAAAAATGGATAGATATCTGCATTTTCCATTAGTTTCATTGCATTGACAAGAGAACATGAGACAAATGCTGAGGGCCTTGAGTGACCCCTAGTATAAAGCATAGATAGGCATAATCAAGATTCATGCATGATGAGCAGACCTAAATGGATTGCAATTTGTATCACTGGAGACATTATCCATATTTGTGAGATCACAGATGCTTTGGTATGTAGAATATTGACAGTCACCTATTTTCCAAGTCCTTTAAATATTTAAGTATGCTGAAATAATAGAGAGGGTAAATTACCTTCTCTTTATTCCCATGTTGGGGGATGGGGAACATCCAGTTTCCCACTTAATGCACTACTGAACAAAGAACCTAAAGAGATAGGTAACCTGTCAACTAGAGAAACCTAATACCAGTTCAGTGAATCCATCATTCCAGTCATTAAATGACAACAACAACACAAATAAAGCACTTCAGTTGAAAAATACAGAATAACAAAAAAGCAAAAAATCTATTAATTGCCAGTAATCCTATCTCAACATTATTGGAAGGATCAAAATTCCACAGTTTCCATCTGATCCCTAGACTATTTTGATTGTAAAATTGTAGTTACTTTGCCTCAAATAGAAGTGTTGTTTTCTTTTTCTTTTTCTTAAAAGCTACAGGAATCCTTAGAGATGTACGTTTTTTAATCACTTAATGCTATTGGTTGTAGAACATTATCGCATTATCATCAATCAATAAGATTTCATCTTGAGCATGCAACAAAAACAAAACTGTTATTTGTCTAACAAATACTGTAGATCTCTTTTGACAAGAATGAATATTGGATTTTTCACTAAGGGATGCAGATGGATATTTTACAAATTAAGTATTTTGAAAAGGAGCCTTAAGGGCAGGAGGAATGTTGGCAGCTCTGCAAAGAATTCATCATTATTTTGAAAGTAAGTATAGCAGCCTGCTTTCTAATTTGTAAAAGTCTCTTTCTCCCCTGGAATGAAGGGTCAGAGCAAAACATCAAAGTGTGCAGCACAAAATAAGGTTTTAATCTATGTATTCCTTGGTAAAGATAGACAGGCATGAAGGACCTGAAAATTAGAATGAAACATGAAGGTGCTTGCTGAGAATAAACCAACCCACTTTTCCTCCTTCATTTATCACAATATTTGCCAGAATATTGTTTGACTTGCATGGATTCATTCAATAAGCATCTACTGAAAACTTTTTTATAAGCAAGCTATTGCTAGGTGTTAGGAAGGAAGCATATTTTGGGGGGTAATAAATTTTTTCCTAAATCTGAAGACCAGAATTCACATCATCTCTCTGGCATTTATTCATTATGTAGGCCAGAGCATATCTTTTCACTTCCCTTTATCTCTGTTATAACATTTGTACAATAAGGATAATATTTTTGCATTATGTAGCTCACTGGATTGTTTTGAGAAATGCTCTTTAAAGTGCCATAAAAGTGAAATCAATTTTTATGGAATGTTAAATCTTAATAGCTTTTATTTCTATAATATTTCAAAGTTTATAAAAATTGTCTTTACAACATCTTTTAAGTAAGTAGTGAAAATGCTAATATTTTTATGATGAAGAAACTGAGGCTCAGAGAGATTTGCCAGACAGTGCCATGGTCTCCTGATCAAATAGTATGCTTCTTTTACTCAACTAGCCTCTTTCCTTAAGGACATTATTATAGAAAAGGGGAAAAATCAAATAAAACCAATTAATTCTGATATATATATATATATATATATATCAAATAATATGTGTCAATTGTTCACTATGCATGCAAAAGTGGTATGATAGGAATTGTATCTAGATTGCTTGAGGGCTTCGATGATGGTAATGCCTTCTGGTCCCTAAATGAAGTCACTGATCTAGTAGAAATGAATTCATATAAGTGTAAAGGCAGGAAAGCATGTTTTAAACCTTAAACAGGAAACACTTGGTAGCTGGGGTAGGGTTAAAGGAGGAAAGTGCCATGAGGCTCTTCTCCTCCTTTTTAGTTTAAAAAGGACCTTGTACATTTTGGAAGGTGTGAAAATTGAGATTGTTCATTGGGATCTGAGCTAAATTAACCTTTCCAGTGGAATCTGCTTCCCCTAGAATCTCTGTGTGCTTGTGGGAGGGTATTTCATTAACTAGTGAAAGGATATTTGTACCTTTCTTTTTTTCTATACTTCAATTGTAAATACCATTTTAAAAATAATAATTATCTGCTTTACTAATTGACATTACTTCATAATCATAGTAGGAAGCATGCCAAGAAAGGTTCATGCAGATGGAGTGTCATTAGAAAGATTTCTCTAATCTCTTTCTACTTTCTGATAGTCCTGAGGAATCTTAGTACCTATGATCTTGGGATACAACTAATGAATGTGAATGGAAGTTGGGAGAGTAGTTCCAGAACCTATCTGTATTACATTATTATCTAGTAGGGGAGATTAGACAGGTACACAATCATATACAAAAAAAATATAATTTCTCCATAAAATTCACAAAATGATAGTAATTCTATCTGATAGAATATGGGAAAATACTCAGGTAGGCCTGAATTTGAGAAGAATAGATCAGGTTTCAACAACAAAATTATAAGACTAGTGATATATTTATATATATATGAATGTATATGTAGATGTATATTTACAAGTATGTATGTATTTATACAAAGATGTATATACTTTGTATTTGTAGATGCATATATTCTTGCAGAAACAGATATATTTAGTATTTGAGTTTTTGGTTCTATGATATTGAGTGTGTCCATGTTTTGAAATATTTGCCATTTTCTTGTCTATACTTAAGCTTTAATAAATTAAAAGATTTAGACAAAGTCATAGAACCATTGTTTTTTTAATTTTTTTAAAATTTATTTATTAATACTTTTTATTTGCAAAACATATGTATGGGTAATTCCTAAACATTAACCCTTACAAAGCT
>JAJPUD010009705.1:37462-48771 GCA_023553655.1 Myrmecobius fasciatus | reverse complement strand
ATATATATATATATATATATATATATATATATATATATATATATATATATATATATATATATATATATATATAACGTGTGTGTGTTTGTGTATGTGTGTTATGTGGGTATCATTCTTTCTAACTGAAAAATACCTTATATGAACTCATTTGACCCTTGTGCCCAAACCATATCCATATGAGGTAGATGCTAGAAATGTTATCCCTGATTTATACATGAATGAATTTTTATTTAGAAAGCTGATATTACTTGATTTATTATTATTTTAGATTCAGGAAGAGTCAAAGACTAAAAAGAACTGGGTTAAAATCCCATTTCAAACACTTACTAGTTATCCAACCTGGGAAAAGGCAATTAAGCTTCCTGAAACTTAGGTTTTCTCTGCTATAAAATGAAAGGGCTAGATTTGATAACTTTTAATGTCCCCCGCAAGTCAAAGTCTATGATACTGTAGTGTAGTATCATAAAGTTTATAACCAGAAGAATAGGGAGTTGAACTGAGATCTATAATGTCTTGGTCTGACATTACTTCCATTGAATTCACAATTACTTAAATTTACATAACTTTCTCTGTTAAATCTGCTTAACAATCTTTAATCTGGATGCATTGTTTAAGATTAATTAATTGTATTATTTTAAATTATATTATTATAATATAATAATCATAACAGTTGTTTTTAAATTACTACCAGTATTTTCATTATTACAAATTTAATTTTTAGCACCTTCCAGTATTTGATAATTTTTACCACATATACAATAGATTTTTCAAAATAAATTGTAATGGCTAAGAACACTTTATAATAAAGAGAAAATTCTCATGTGCAATTAGTTACTACAAGAATATTTGAGGATTTTAAGTGTCTATTTGTGAAATTGTTTTTAAATATTTCATTTTCAAAATCATTTGTGCACAAAAACTTTTGAACCAAATCTTTATATCATAGTTGAGGTTAACTATTATAGTATAATTCAAAATGTATTATTCCTCATTATTAATTTAATTCTGTAACATGTGAAAAATATAACATTCCACTGTTAACCATAATTCCAACTATTTTATAAATTCAGTTGTCTTACCTATGTCAAAGATGTTTGAAAACAGTGACATAACAATTATTTCTATATAATGAATCTTTTTTCTCATTCTCATCATTATTATATTGTAGATATAGTCCTATCCCAAGAAAGCTGATTTTAAAACAAAATGGAATCATATTATAATAATAGTTGGCATTATAATAATTTTTTTAGGATTTTCAGTGCATTTTACATATAGTATCTCATTTAATTTTCATAAAACCTATATAAGAAAAATGCTATTGTTATCCTGATTTGATAATTCAGAAAACTGAGACAAGAAAGTTATTTGTCCAATATCACTCAGTTAATTGCCTGAGGCAGTATTTGAATTCAGGTCTTCTTAACTCCAAGAATATACTATCTATTGTGCCACCAAGCTGGAGAATCATTTAGAGTAACATTAACATTCATCAGCGTTTAGGCAAATCCATAACAAGGTAGAAGGATCTATTGTCAAGAAGATAGAGTCTACATTCAGAGCCATCACCAATAAACCAGTAAGCTAAGCTAGAATTTTAAGAAAAAGTTAACAGCTTTTAACTTCTGAAATTTTGATGGACTGGACAAAACATGATTAATGTAGACTCTCACTGAATGGAAAAAAGGTCCACCAAGTAGAAATAACTGAAATGAACAAGGAACTTTATTGGTAAAGCAGAGATCTTTGGCTTAGTGTCATTGAGCTTGGATTTGAATCCTAGATCTGTAATTAACTGTATAATTGATAACAGAAAAATTGCTTTATTTCTCTGGGCTCTCCTTTTCCTATATTTAAAATAGGAGTAGCAGACTTGATAAATTCTAATATATGTTTCAAGTCTAAACTACTATCAGAAAGCCCATTTTAACAGCAATAACAAGAATAGGAATATCTAATATTTATACATCATCTCAAGGTTTGCAAAAGATTTTATATATGTTATAATCACCCTATGAAGATGCTATTATAATCTATCTTTAACAGATAAAGAAATTAATGATTCAAATTCAATTCCAAAAAACAAAATAAAAAAAAAAAACCTCACATGAAGAGTCAGGCATGATTAAAAACAACTAAACACAACAAATACTTAGTACAGGGTACATGCAATTTCAGATTTGTCAATTGTTTGCAATCAAATAATGTCAAAAATCTAATCCAAAAAAATTAATCAATTGACCATTGTTTAAGTCCCACTATAAGCCTATAGCTGTTCTAAATGCTGGAATGTAAGGATAGAAGTGGCATTGACATTAAAGATTTTCTATTCATTCTGTACTGTTTAGGAGATATATAGTAAGTTACCTATGATTACACATCACGTAGATATGTCACAGCTGACAATCATAGTTGCTTATCTTTGACTGGAGAACTTCAAAGGACCCTTCCAAATTAGTTTCCCTGATTAGGTGGTGTCTCATACATAATGAGATCATTACTGAATATTAAATTGGAGCTGTTTGTATTAAAAATATCTGCAACTTAAGATATGATGAAAAGCATGAAAAGATTTATGTGATTGGAAATAAAGTCTATTAATCAAAGTCAAGAAATCTATACTGTATATGCAAGGACTAAAATAATAACAATAATGCTATTATTATCGTTCTTTTTTGTTTATTTCAGTTATTATTTATTCTCTTCTACCTCTTTTTGACCTCTATTTAAGGTATTCTTGGCAAAGATACTAGAATGGTTTACCATTTCCTTCTCCTATAATAATGATAGTTATCATTTATATGTGTCAGAGATATTGTTGTAATCATTGAGTCATTTGGTCACGTCTAACTCTTTGTGACCACATGGACCAAATTGTTTTATCATCCTCTATCTATTGAAGTCTGTCCACATATATGTTCATCTAATTCATCTCATCTTGCCCATTCCCTTTTCCTTTTCCCTTCAATTTTTCTTAACAAGATCTTTTCAAATGAGTCACATCTTCTCATTATGTGACCAAAATATTTAAACTTCAGCTTAAGTATTTTACCTTCCAAGTAAATAGCCTGAATTAATTTCTTAAATATTGACTGAATTGATCTCCTTGCTTTCCAAAGAACTTTTCACATCACACTTTAAGAGCCTAAATTCTAAAATGGTCCATAGGTACTTTTAAATATTATCTCATTTGATCCTTCTAACAACTATGAGAGGATAGTGCTATTATAATCTCTATTTTATATGTAAGGAAATTGAAGCAAACAGAGATTAAGTGACTTACTCAGAATCACTTGAGTTAAATATCTGAGGTGGGATTTAAACTCAGATCTTCCCAACTCTAGCCTCAGTATTTTATTTGTTTTGTGAATTTCTGAAATTGCAAAGTCCTTTGGTCCATGGGGATAGTACATTTAACACATTTTCTGACTTTTTTTTTGATATTTTATTAACTTGCTAATTTGCTAATTTACATTTCCTTTTTTCCTTAAAAAGTGTGTGTGTGTGTTTGTGTGTGTGTGTGTGTATGTGTGTCTGTGATAGAATGGATTTCTGAGAGGAGGGAAGGTAAGGAATAGGTGATCATTAAAAAATATATTCTTTAAAGAAATTAATATGCAAAGAAGGGTAAAGTCATCTTATTCCATACTGTAAAAAGCAGTGGCCTAAAAGTCTGAAGAGCTGTGTTTTAGAACATCGTGCCAGAGTTTCCCTGTCTCAGTTTCCCTCAGTTGCTGTCTCAGTTTCCCTCAGTTGCTGCTTCCATTTCCCTTAATTGTGCTGCCCAAAAATAGCAATCCCCACTTCCTGACCTTCAGAAATAATTGGACTCACATTCCAAAGGAGTTATAATGTCTGCCCTGACATACCCCTTATCTGTATGACCCAGACTAGTAGTCTTCTTTGCCTAGTTTCTGACTCAGGGATCCTTCACTCCCTACCTGCTGGGACTGAATTTATGGTTTCCTTAGATACCAGATGTGCTCAGCTGTTCCCATGAGTTCTTTGTCTCCCTGGGCTATAGAGATTAAAAAAATCATGTTCTCCATCAATGAGATGCTGAATACTTTGTACTATTCAGTCGGCTGACATCTCTGTCAGTGTAACTCTCTGGGCTGGACTGCATGCTTTGAGACATGAGTCCCAGCAGTCCTGATCGATTACTATGGATCCTGAAGTCTCAATTAACATCAATAAAGCATTACCTAATTTCCATTGTGTGATACTGCCTCAGTTTCTCCCTGAGCATTACAAGAACTAGACTTTGTCATTTATTTCAAGCTATTCCTGTCTCAAGCCTTAAGTTTCCTTATTTATAAATGACAGTTGGACTGCATAATCTCTTGAGGTATTTTCCATTGCTAACAATGAAATTCAAATATTTATTTAGTCTTTCAATATTGATCATATACAGAAAAGAAACGAATGATTTTGACATCATCATCACCACAGGAGAGTTTCTTTACTACTCTATCTATTATTAGTCTATTTCCTAATCCAACACATTTATATGCTTCAAGGTAAACTGAATTTTGCCTGTGATATAAGGTAAAAACAGAATTCTTGTAGGTTTTCTTGCACTCACGTTTTTTATTAAATCTGTAGAGGTAACTGGAACATCTGGCATTGTCGGTTCAGAATGTAATGCAGTGCATTATATTTCCAATGTTATCTTTGACTTCAATTCAATTTTTATAGTCAAGTGTATGCAATAGGTACAAAGCTAATAAAAGATTTTTTTACATTCTGTATTTCCTTAGATTTGTAGTTGATATTCTTTAAACTTATTACATTAGTTTAATGCTGTACCCTCTGGCAGATTTTATTATTTTGGTGTTCAACACTCTTATTTTTCTTAGTCATTTTTCTGGAACAATTTGTATTTCTGACAGTGAATAAACAAAACGTGTCCCCATCGACTGGGTTTATCATCATAAAAGTATAATTATATTGCAATTTTTGCTGCATTGTAGATTCAAGTATTTCAGCTCCTTCAAAAAGTGGCAGGGTCTTATTTACTAACACCCATCTACAGTTAATCCCATTAGGAAAATGGTGTGAAATACAGGCTGGTAGTACAAAGTACAACACTGTTTAAGATGACTACTTAATTGTATGGGAAAATGAAAAAGAAGGTAAAATTCATATTTGTTCACTTGGCAAAGAAACTGATGCTAAATATTACCCCCTCTTAATTTTACTTGCTAAAACATCATCCCTGGGGGATTTAACTATGTTACCCTATAACCCCCATTACATATAAAGCAGATGTTTAAACTTTCTGACATTGACATAAGTATATGTAGAGTCACACAATTTTAAATCTAATTAGTGCTTAATAAGCCATTTGAAATGATGTCATTCAACTTTTACAAATTAATCCTGATCTTTTAACACCTGCTGATATTTTGAAAGAGTAATTATTCCAAGACAAAAAGAGGTTTGAGAATGGTCTATATTAACATAAACATCTCCTAAGATTACTTCATGCATTTCCAACTGAGAAGTGCTAATAATCTCCTCCTGGTTGAACAGGAAGGAAGTCTGCTAAAGGCATAATGAAAATTGCTCTGAATGGCAGCCAGTTTGCCTGACTGGAATACAATTAGCAAAGGTCAGAAGGCCTACAAGGCTTTTCCCCAAAATATTTAGAAAATGTTAGATTTTCTTTATATCTATATCTATATATTGATGTAGATTAAAATAGATAAATACATACATACACACATACATAATAGATAAATTGAAACATAGAGATAGTAATAGCTATACTACTATACCTCCAATGGGGGTATAACTATACCCCTAATGAGGCTGCAACTGTTCAGCATCAGTTGATCAACAGAGCTCTTTTTTTTTCTTTCCTCCCTCCCTCCCTCTCTCCTTTCCTCCTCCTCTTTATGGGCTAGATTTCTTTCTAAAGGACAAAGTCTTAAATTCAAATCACTATGACTCTCACTAATTGAGATGAGGTCCCAGTCCAGGTTTCATTTGATCACTGTTTGAGTCCTCTTGGTTGAGTTTGTGTAGGTAGCAATTGTTTCTATTTTAGACAAAAACATGAGGGTCTTCCCATCTCAGGTTGATTTTTTAAACTAGTTATGAGGCCATTCTTTATCATTTTTCTTACTTAGACTTAATCATTAAATGGGCATGCTTCAGACAAACTGAAACAACGGCAAGGACTTAGCTTTAAAAGATCAGGTTCTCCAGACAATTTTCAGATGATGAAATTAAAACCATTTCATTAAAACCAAAGTCATATGAAAAGTTGCTCCAAATCACTATCAGAAAAATGCAAATTAAGACAACTCTGAGGTACCACTATACACCTCTCAGATTGGCTAAAATGACAGGAAAAGATAATGATGAATACTGAAGGGGATGTGGGAAAGCTGGGACACTAATACATTCATTGTTGGTGAAACTGTGAACACATCCAAACCATTCTGGAGAGCAATTTGGAGCTATGCTCAAAAAGTGATCAAACTGTGCATACCCTTTGACCCAGCAGTGTTTCTATTGGGCTTATATCCCAAAGAGATCTTAGAGGGAAAGGGACCCACATGTGCAACAATGTTTGTGGCAGCCCTTTTTGTAGTGGCTAGAAACTGGAAACTGAATGGATGCCCATCAATTGGAGAGTGGCTGAATAAATTATGGTATATAAATGTTATGGAATATTATTGCTCTGTAAGAAATGACCAGCAGGACAATTTCAGAGAGGCCTGGAGAGACCTGCATGAACTGATGCTGAGTGAAACGAGCAGAACCAGGCGATCATTATACACAGCAACAACAATATTACATGATGATCAATTCTGAGGTCCATGGCTCTCTGCAACAAAGAATTGTCTCAAACCAGTTCCAATTGTTCAGTTAAGAAAGCCATATACACCCAGAGAGAGGTATATGAAATGTGGACCACAAGGTAACATTTTCATGCTCTCTATTGATGTTTGCTTGCATTGTGTTTCCTTCCTCTGATTTTTTTTCTTTTACATATGATCTTTCTTGCACAACAATGATAAGTGTGGAAATATGTGTATATATATATATATATATATTCGACTTGTCAAATATTTTAATATAATTAACATGTAGTGGACTTCCTGCCATCTAGGGGAGGGGAGGGGACTGGAGGTAAAATTTGTAACAGAAAGCTTTGTAAAGATCAAGGCTGAGGAACTTACCCATACATATGTTATACAAATAAAAACCTTTAATAAAAAAAAATAAGGTTCTATATCCAGGACCATCTCCAGTCCTCCAGATTCATATCTAGCCACTGGACCCCATTGCTCTGGCGGGTAAAGTGAGGCAGGTGATTTTGCACAGTCCTCCCTCACTTAAATACAGTTCCTCCTGAAGAATGAAGGACAAACAACAATATACATGTGTATGGATATATGTATGTATATGCATGCATGTGTATATATGGACACATCCATTATTTCATTTATGTATATATACTTGTATTTATGCACATATGTATGTATGTATATAAACACATACATATATGTATACACAAACTATATACAAATTTAAAAAGCATCCCTGCCTAGCCCCCAGGAAAACATTTCTACAAATGTTAAAAATGACAAAGATTATAGAGTTAGATGTTATTTATTTGAGGTTTTATGGTAAAATAACTCAGAGAAATACTATAAAATAAATCCTAACACATCCAAACCAATCAGTTCCCTTCATGTTATGGGATTGCCAAATACAGGTGCTTTTTCTTTTTCTTTTTTTTTCAATTCTGTCAGTGACCCTTTTCTTAATATTTTCTTCTTTTTTTAGTTTTTAAGATATTTCTCTCTCCTGGATCTCATCCTAGCTGTTTGATTGTTTCTTCTCAGTCTTTGCTACATACTTATCTAGATCTCTAATGGTTAGTGTTTCCTAAGATTCTGTCCTTGGCTCTTTTCTCCTGTTTGCTTTATATTTCATTTTAAAAACACCCAAACAATTAAAACTCTCAAGAAATGGAATATATCATCTTTGTGTGGCAGTAAGTACCAAATTAAAAGAAATTTTCATGCAAAGACCAGATAAACAATTTGCAAACTGTGGATTTGATGATGTCTGAGGAACCTTTTAAATTAAAGATTTTGTAATTGCATCTATATATATTTAGCACTTTTCCCATTCTATTTTTAGTTATCTTCCTTTCCACCCCCATACTATTAGTTACCTTTTTTCCTGCCCTACACTTTGTGTCTTCAACTATTTCATAAATTCCTTGAGGTTCAAAAGTTTGATGACATTTTTAATAGCTCCTAGAAGGCTGAGTTACATTATATAGTAGATATTCAATAAATGCTTGCTGATTGTTTTTCTCAAATCTTTCAGGTTTAAGTAACCTCTTCTTTTCAAAGTGATCTTGCTAAGAAAATATGAGGTCAGAAATTTGACCAAACTGCAAAAATCCTCCCTGTTCCCTGAAGACTACATTTGTATATCATAGTAATCAGTCCATTCACAATGTAAAGTAGATGTTCTCTGTACTTTCCTTATATATACTGGCTTTTGTCCAAGTAACACAGGGAGTAAATAACTTTCAAAATGCCATTGCTGGGAACCTCAAGTCACCAGTTCCAATACAAAAAAAAAGATAAACTATCTCACTACCAGTTGGATACTTATTAAATTTGCTTTAATTGAAACGGCATCATTTAAGCTAGGTATTTTAATAGATGGTACAGTGGATAGAATTTGAGATCTAGAACCAGGAAGATTTATCTCTGACTTCAAATCTGGCCTCAGACTTATCTGTAAAATGAGCTGGAGAAAGAAATGGCAAACCATTAACATATCTTTGCCAAGAATATTCCAAATAAGCTTGTAAAGAGCTGGACACAAAGTGACTGAGCAAAAACTATTATTCAGCAACTTCAAAAAAAAACAGTTTTAGATTTTCCCAATAAAGAAAAAGAAAGCATGGAATATGTGGAAAATTTCCCAGCTTTGGTAATAATTTGCTAACTAAAGAAAATAAGAATGGTAGGGCTGAGAAATATTGAACATGTTATGAGTGAGAATCTTACACTTGAATGTTGTTAGAAAAACTTACTTGTGTGACCATGAGGAAGTCCCTTGAAGCTTCAGTAACCTCCTGAGCAAAATGGGGATTTTGTGAAGATGAAGTGAGTTCATGGATGTAAATTTTTTGGTACTGCCTAAATGTCACCTGTGGTTATTTAATATTCTTGTAGGAATGTTAATTGCTTTCAGTCAATCATAAGTAGAACTAAATAAAAGATGAAAACTCACATATTAACAATTTGAAAGTTGAATGTTTCATAATAACCTCTAAAAGATATCTTGGGATTTACTGGCTAATTTTTTTTTTCTTAAGGATCATACCTTAAAACAAAACCAATCTGATTCTCATTATCCACTAATAGATCCTTGACCAAGTTCCATTTGGTCATTGTTTGGATTCTGATTGATTCAGATTGAATGTAAATAGCAGTCATTTCTTCTATGGCCAGAATTTCTAAGGATATTCCCTTCCCAGATCGATTTATTTAGACTTTTTTTTTTTGGACTGGGTGAAAGAGGAGATTCTTTGCCTCAATTGCCACCTAGCCTTAATCACTGAATGGGTGTGGCCTCAGTCAAAATAAGATCTATTGAAGATATTAGATTGAAAAGACCTAGGTCTCCCATTTCATACTAGGGCCTTCTCTGATATTCTTAATCTTGCCATCAGACGCTGATGGCTCTGGAGGGGCAAGTGAAGCAGGTGACCTTGCACAGCTTTCTCTCACTTAAATATAATTCACTTGCATGCCAAGACATCATCTCTCTGATGTCATGGTTCTCTTTGAGAATGAGGGATAAACAGCAACAAGCAAAAGAGGAACAACATTACTTCTCTAACAGGGCTATTTTTTGAAATCAAATGAGATCATTGGTGTATAACCTTAGAGTCAGTTGATATTATTGCATATCTTGTAGAAGATGAAATTTACAGGATGATAATGTCAAAGTCGGAAGCAACCTCAGTTGCCATCTAACCAATCCACATACAAAAAGGAATACCACTGTAACATACCCTTAATATCATCAATTACCTTTTTCTTGAAGCAAGGAAGGGAAAACAAACATTGAAAATATATTTATGATATACTGGGCTTGGATTATTTGTTCAGTCATTTTTTAGGAGTGCCTGATTTTTTTTTTGACCACTTTGAGAGTTTTTGGGGGATTTTCTTGTGGTGTGCCATATTCTTCTCCAGCTTATTTTACAGAAGAGGAACTAAAGCTAAGGGACCCTTCCTTAGTTTGAACTAAAGTTCCTTAGTTCAAACAGTGTTAACTGACTTATCCAAGGTCATGTAGGTGGTAAGTGTCTGAGGCCAGATTTGAACCAGGGAATATCAAGAATATGTGTCCTCTAGACTCCAGGCCCCGCACACTATCCACTTTGTCTTCTAGTTAATTGACTCAGATATACATAGAAGCAAAAAAGAAAGAGAGCAACTGCCACCAAAAAGCTTACATTCATATGTGAAAAGACAACACATAAAAGAGAATTGAAAAGTAGGAAAAGAGGAGGGAAAGGAGTATGGTGATAAAATGTTAAGTGAAGACATGAATTTCAAGTCAAAAAGGCAGGAACAGTACTGGAATGAGAATAAACATTGCCTGACCCTTTCATGTAGGTTCCAAAAAGAGCTCAGTAACTGGAAAATAGGAATAGGCCTCAGGGAAGAATATTCTATAGTGTAGATTGTAGGGATGGTACAATATTGAAGGGCAAAAAGTTCTCAGGTGCTGGGAAAAGTTTCAGAATGAGACAGTGAAGGCATAGTTTTAATATATAGAAATTTATTAACTGGATTATGAGGGCAATATTTGAAGACAAGTTCAGGGCCAAAAGTGAATAGATTGCCAGGATTGGAATTCAGAAAAACTTGAATTCAATTTGACTTCAGACACAGTTGTCTGTTTGCCTCAGTTCCTTTATATGTAAAATAAGCTAGAAAATATTGCATACCACTTTAGTATTTTGCCAAAAAAAACCTACTAAATTAGGTCCATGGCAAATTGGACCTGACTAAAAATAATAAAAAATAGTTATGTTTATATATACAAATGGTTTTGACATGAAGATCAGGTAAGTCAAGGAAATACTTTCTGTGAAACTCAATATGACCTATCAAATTAGTTTATTTATTTATTTATTTTTTTAAAATAAAGCTTTTTATTTGCAAAACATATGAGTGACCTTTCAACATTGACCTTTGCAAAAAAACTTTTTTTTCCCAAGCTTTTCCTTTCCCTCCCCCCGCCCCCCC
>JAJPUD010009705.1:10637-27063 GCA_023553655.1 Myrmecobius fasciatus | reverse complement strand
CATTCAAACAACAACAATAAGTATTAGCTGATGTTTTATTGCAATTTAAATTTTATTAAGCATTATCCTCACAACAACATCATGAGGTAATATTATCAATTCAAGGTATGGAAACTGAGACTAACAAGCAGTGTAGTGATATCCAAGAGACTTAAAGCCAGTAATGGAAAATGGATTTAAGTTCCAGTATCTTGAATGTACATATACATGTATACATGCACATTTAGATATACACATATCCAAAGACAAAAATATACATATATTATTTTTTTAGGGATTAACTGTTAGCACATGTTTATGTTTGTTATAAAAAGGCATGTTACAATTGATAACTGTTATCTATTTTAGAAATGAAATGAAAAATTGGCTATGTAGCTATTGAATTAATTTCTTTAGTTATATCATTTTTTTGGGTTACTTCACTAACAAATTTTAGTAGAATCATGCAATAAATTTGTTATAAAAATTGCCCCAAATACAGAAATTATGTTATTTCACTGGTGAGTGTTTTGCATAACATAGAATTTCAGAATTAGGAAGACTTTTGAGGATTTCTATTCCAAATCATGCCATACATGCACATTAAGAATCTTTTTTGAAGTATACCCAAAATATTATCATCTTTGATTAATGAGCTTTAAAGTTTGGGAGTTCCTTTCCTTCTTAGGAAACATATCCCCCTTGTTAGAAATTATTTGTAATATCACTGATCAAAGTATCTGATTATGGTTTCCATCAATAAATCCTCATTGTGTACCCTGAAGGCAAATAATAACAAAATTTCACAGAATCACAGAAGGGAAATCAGCAATAATCTAGGCCAAGCCATATGCAAAAAGAATCCCTGCTATGATAAATCCCATAAGTAGTTGCCTACTCTCTGGCTGAAAAACCTCCCAGTAGTAATAATTCACAATATTTCCAGACAGTCTTCTCCCCTTTAATGTATCTCTAATAGTTAGGAAGTTTTGATTGCTGTTGCTATTGATGTTGTCATTGCTGTTTTCCTGCATTCAAAACTAAATTTGTCTCTTTCTTACTTTCCCCTTCCTCTTCTCCCATTATTCCTCTTCTCTGGGCACTAACATAATATGCGGGAGACACTAGTAAATAAAATATTTCTTGTTGTAGCCAAACAAAATAGATCAAATATTTCTTCCACATGAACTATCGTTAAATAGTTGAAAATAGCCATCATGTTCCTCCAAGGTCTTATCTTCTTCAGTGGGTCAACATCTCCAGTTCCATTAAATAATTTTTTTTTTCCCAGCAAGAGCTCAAGGCCTTTCCTTAAATTTACTCTTTCCTCTGAGATTATCATGCACACACATGCATACATATATACATACACACATACATATATATATGTATAATTATATATCTTTTTTTCTATTAAGAAATCAAGAACTTTCCTTAATTTTAGTTTTTTCTTTGAGATTGCTCCCAACTTATTATATATATATATATATATGTATATATACACACATATATATACATATATATGTATGTATATAGTTTGTATGTGTATATGTATGTGTGTTTATGTATTTATGTATAATTTGAGCATTCTTATTTGCATATTGAATCTTTACCTTCATGTTGTGACCTTTTCAAGTATAAAATTTTTCCCCCTTACTTTGACTGTGATGATTGTCATAGAACTTGGCAAAAGTAGGCACTTTTTGTTATTGCTAGCTAATTTCATACGAATATATCTCCTCTGAACATTCTTCAAATTATCAACGTCTCTTTAAAAATATGACATCAGGAACTGGACATAGTGTTCTATCTGTAGCCTGGTGAAAAAGATATTATTTTTGAGATGAGATAAGATGAGGAAAAATATCAATGCAACAATTACTCAGAAGTATTATGCTATTTAGAAAATCAATTAGTAAAAATTTATTTAAAATATTTGAAAGCACATCAATATACTATTTTAATCTCATTAACTAAATGAAGTTTTGGGTTGTAACCAAAAGTGATCTCAAGGAAGTAAGATAAAGTTAAATATTACATAATTTAGACTAATCAATTCTCCAAAAAAAAAGACAGAATAAAGGAGTCTTAGTGTTTGTTTGGCTCTTGGAAATAATGTTTTCTGGCCTCTTAACTCAACACATGATGAAACTGAATTTCACAGAAGAGTGATGACTTACCTAAGGTCATGTGATGCATCAAACATTTTATTTATCTATTATAATTTTAATTGTCCTTTAATATTTCAGATTGTAGATCTAGATAAATAAAAATTTTAGAAGTCAATTAATTTAAATCTTTTATTTTAGGGAAGAAGAAATGAGGTTAAATATTGTCCCAGATTAGGCAGATATAAAACTCTCTTTACCATTGCAATCATCATGCATTTTAAAGTTTTTGAAAGTGATAAAGCAAAGGCCTCATTTCTAAAACATATAGAGAATTGACTCAAATTTAAAATAATATAAGCCATTCCCCAATTGATAAATACTCAAAGGATATTAACAGACAATTTTCTGATGAAGAAATTAAAACCATTTCCAGTCATATGAAAAAGTGCTCTAAATCACTATTGATCAGAGAAATGAAAATTAAGACAATTCTGAGATACCACTACACATTTCTCAGATTTGCAAAGGTAATAGGAAAAGATAATGATGAATGCTGGAGGGGACATGGACAAACTGGGACTCTAATAGATTGTTGGTGGAGTTGTGAACTGATCTAACCATTCTGGAGAGCAATATGAAACTGTGCCCAACGGGCTATCAAACTGTGCATGGCCTTTAACCCACAGTGTCTTTACTGGGTCTGTGTCCCAAAGAGTGCATAAAAAAGGGGAAAGGGCCCACATGTGTAAAAACATGTGTGGCAGCCCTTTTTATAGTGGCAAGGAACCGGAAACTGAATGGATGCCCATTAGTTGGAGAGTAGCTGAATAAGTTATGGTATATTAATGTTATGGGATATTATTTTTCTATAAGAAAAGATCAGAAGGATGATATGAGAAAGGTCTGGAGAGACTACTTACATGAACTAATGCTAAATGAAGTAAGTAGAACCAACAGAATATTGTACACAGCAACAAGAAGATAATGTGATGATCAGTTCTGATAGACATGGCTCTTTTCAATGAGATGATTCAGTTCAGTTCTAATAAACTTGTGATGGAGAGAGCCATCTGCACCCAGAGAAAGGGCTGTGGAACTGAGTGTAGATCACAGCATAATATTTTCACCTTTTTTTGTTGTTTGCTTGCTTTTCATTTTCTAATTTTTTTTTACTTTTTTGATCTGATTTTAATCCACAATTATCACCATAATTGTGGAAATATGTATAGAAGAATAGCACATGTTTAATATATACATTGGATTACTTGCTATCTAGCAGACTGGGGGAAAGGAGGCAGAAAAAAATTTGGAACACAAGATTTTGCAAGGATGAATATTGAAATGTATGATTATATATATGTACATATAATGTACATATTGTTTAAAAGAAAAGTTGTCAGGGACACAGAAAAGCTAAGTTACTTGTTAAGAATCAAGCTATTATATATTAGAACTGTGTTGCAAACCCAAGTTTTTCTGCCTCTAAGGTGGATTTTGAGCCACGTTGCCTCCTTGGAATTTAAAGATTAGAGTCACTAAACATTCTGAATAGGCAGATATTCCCATGTGTGTTTATGTCCCCCAAAGACTGAGTTTGTGTCTATATGTAGCTCTTAGGTCAATCTAAATGAGACCTAATATGATCAGTATCTTTTAACATTCTACCCAAGTATGTAATCATCCACAAGGGGAAATTTGGTTAATTTATGCAGACATCATCTCTGTGTTCACAGTAATTAATCCAGAAATGTAATGATTTGCTACATTACAAACTTAATGCCCAGAAATACACAATTTATTTTTGGCTGTGTAATTACTATAAACAAGAATGCCTATGACAATTCATGTGATAATCTCTGCAACAGCAATAACTATGGAACTTTCAGATATAATATACAATATAAATAGGATAGGGTTCTTATTCTTCTAAATTGCTAATAATTGAGAAAATGTTCTTGAACAATCATTTTCACCCTCAATTTTATATGCTCTTAGGCAAGAGTCTCTGACATGAAAAAGAAAAGTAAATACCTACCTATCAATCAAAAGTTCAATTTTTTTGGTCAGTTTGCTTGTCAGAATTGATCATCTTAGCACAGTAAAGACTTATAGAGTCCTACTCTGGTGGCTTATCTTGCTTTGGCTGTGACCCTTAACCCTAAAAGGCTATGCTAAAAACAAAAAAACCCCACAAAAACCTCTGGCAAAGTTTACCAACTACAACTGTTTCAGGAATGGCCCTGACAACAAATTTCAGTAAAAATTCACAGCTCCAATCTAGCTAAATATAGAAAAGTAGCCTTGGCATCTATACAGTAGCCATTAGTTTATCTTCACTCTCCTTCTTCCAATCACAGTAATCCATGAAACAGAAGAATAAAAATGGTTCTCTATTTAATGGGCCTTCTACTTCTGCAGTAATGCTGGTTATGTGGTGGTAAATGAGAGAAAACAAAACATACTTTTAAATAGATTTTTGGTTTTGTCTTTTGTTTTGTTTTTACACTGCTTACATCCACTGTCACCTGTATTTATCACTCTAATCTCCTTTTAAAGAGTCATTTCTTATTTCAAATTTAAAAACAAAGAAGTAGGAGAAAGAAAATAAGAGAAAACATAATTTAATAAATTTAATAAATGTCTAGAAAATGTTTTATATTCATCCCCCATGGGGCCTCTACTTTCCCAACTTTATCATTGAAATATAAGCTGTACCTTCTCAAATCCCCTTTTTAGAGCCATTTTTAAAAAAAATAATTCCACAATATCACCTCTATTACTTTGTGATTCTTGCCCTGTCTAATTACATTGATGTAATGTTTTGATGGTTTTTATCCTAGCTCTCTTTCCTTCATATTACATCAGTTCATGCAAGTATTATCCTGCCTTTCTGAATACGTCATATTTGTCATTGCTTAGAGTATAGTAATAGTTCATTCCATTTATGCACATTATGTTTAGCAATTCCCCAAATGATGCACATCTACTCTGTTCCTAGTTGTTTGTTACCAGAAAAAAAAATTAACAATATTTTGGTGTATATTCAGCCTTTCTTTTTATTGGTGATTGGTGGGGTATGTAACTAACTGTAGAATTCTTTGAAATATTAAGGATTGGGGCATATAGGTGGCACAGTGGATAGAGCACCAGCCCTGAAGTCAGGAGGACCTTAGTTCAAATTTGGTCTCAGACACATAAGAGCTGTGTGACCCTGGGCAAGTCACTTAACCCCAATTGCCTCAGCAAAAAAAAAATATATATATATATATGTATATATTAAGGATACTTAACCAATGTATTTACATTATTAAAAATTTATTTACAAAAGAGTTGAAATGATTTGCAATCCCATCAACAAGGATTTATTGTTACTATTGCTACTCTTCTTAATAATGACTCTTCCTCTCATCTTTTATTTTTGCAAATATGATGGGTGGTTACCTCAGGACTGTATCAATGGGATTTCTCTTGTTTATAGTAATTTGGAATATTCTCTTTTTTTAAACCTTTTTATTTTCAAAACATATGCACAGATAATTTTCAACATTCACCCTTGCCAAACCTTGTGTTCCAAATTTTTTCTCTCTCACTATAGACATTTCCACAATTATCATGCTGCACAAGAAAAATCAGATCAAAAAGGAAAAAAAAATGAAAACAAAAACTAAGTGAAAACAAAACAGTGAAAATACTGTGTTGTAATACATATTCAGCCACTACTGTCCTCTCTCTGGGTGCAGATTGCTTTCTTCATTGCAAGACCTTTGGAGCTGGCCTGAATCAACTCATAGTAGAAAAGAGCCACGTCCTTCAGAATTTATCATATAATCTTCTTGTTGCTGTGTACAATGCTCTCCTAGTTCCTTTCAATTCACTTAACATTGCTTCGTGTAAGTCTCTCCAGGCCTCTAGGATATCATCCTCTTGGTCATTTCTTTTTTTTTTTTTTTGCTATAAATTTATTTTTTTAAATTTTATTTGCATAACATATGTGTGGGTAATTCTTCAACAATAACCCTTACATATCTTTCCGTT
Organism: Myrmecobius fasciatus; assembly: GCA_023553655.1. NCBI lineage: Eukaryota > Metazoa > Chordata > Mammalia > Dasyuromorphia > Myrmecobiidae > Myrmecobius > Myrmecobius fasciatus. The sequence continues at coordinate 20,938 of JAJPUD010009705.1, read as the reverse complement.
ACAAATTTTTCCCCCCAACTCCCCACCCCTCCCCTAGATGGCAGGATATGCACTACATGTTAATTATGTTAAAATATTGGCAAATCGAATATATGTATACATATTTCCAAACTTATTGTTGTGCAAGAAAAATCTTATCTACACAAACGATATATCAGATAAAGGAAACACAATGTAAGCAAACATCAATCAAGGAGTATGAGAATGTTATGTTATGATCCACATTTCACATTCCTCTCTCTGGGTGTATATGGCTTTCTTCAGTGAACAATTGGAGGTGGTTTGAAACATTTCATTGTTGAAGAGAGCCATGTCCAACAGAATTGATCGTCATATAGTACTGTTGTTGCCGTGTATAATGATCTCCTGGTTCTGCTCATTTCACTCAGCATCAGTTCATGTAAGTCTCTCCAGGCCTCTCTGAAATCATCTTGCTGGTTGTTTCTTACAGAACAATAATATTCCATAATATTCATATACCATAATTTATTCAGCCATTCTCCAATTGAAGGGCATCTATTCAATTTCCAGTTTCTAGCCACTACAAAAAGGGCTGCCACAAACATTCTTGCACATGTGGGGCCTTTTCCTTCCTTTATGATTTCTTTGGGATATAAGCCCAATAGAAATGCTGCTGGGTTAAAGGGTATGCACAGTTTGATAACTTTTTGAGCATAGCTCCAAATTATTCTCCAGAATGGCTATATCCATTCACAGGTCCACCAACAATGCATCAGTGTCCCAGCCCTCCCACATCCCCTCCAACATTCATCATTAACTTTTCCTGTCATTTTAGCCAATCTGACTGGTGTGAAGTGATTCCTCAGGGTTGTCTTGATTTGCATTTCTCTGATCTATAGTGATTTGGAGCACCTTTTCATATGACTATAAATAATTTTAATTTCATTCTCTGAAAATTGTCTGTTCATATCCTTTGACCATTTGTTGATTGAAGAATGGCTTGAATTTTTATAAATATGAGACAATTCTCTATATATTTTAGAGATGAGACCTTTATCAGGACCCTTAAATGTAAAGATGATTTCCCAATTTATTGCTTCCCTCCTAATCTTGTCTGCATTGATTTTGTTTGTACAAAAACTTTTTAACTTAATATAGTCAAAGTTATCTATCTGGTTTTCAAGTAAGAGTTCCAGTTCTTCTTTGGACATAAATTTATTCCATCTCCATAGGTCTGAGAGGTAAACTATATTACATTCCTCTAATTTACTTATAGTATCACTCTTTATATCCAGATCATAAACCCATTTAGATCTTATCTTGGTATGTGGTGTTAGATGTGGGTCAAGCCCTAATTTCTTCCACACTAGTTTCCAGTTTTCCCAGCAGTTTTTTTTCAAATAGTGAATACTTATCCCAAAAGCTGGGGTCTTTGGATTTATCAAAAACCAAATTGCTATAGGTATTGCCTAGTTTGTCTTGTGATTCTACCCTATTCCACTGATCAACTACTCTATTTCTTAGCCAGTACCAAATGGTTTTGATGACCGCTGCTTTATAATATAGTTTTAGATCTGGTACAGCAAGTCCACCATTGTCAGCCTTTTTGTTTTATTAATCCCCTTGAAATTCTTGATCTTTTATTTTTCCAAATGAACTTTGGTACTATTTTTTCTAGATCTGTGTAAGATAATTTCTTGGGAGTTTGATTGGTATGGCACTAAATAAGTAAATTAATTTGGGTAGTATTGTCATTTTTATTATATTCGCTCGTCCTACCCATGAGCATTTTAAGTTTTTCCAATTGACTAGGACTGATTTGATTTGTGTGGAAAGTGTTTTGTAGTTTAGTTCATATAGTTCCTGACTATCCCTTGGCAGATAAATTCCCAAATATTTTATACTATAAACAGTTATTTTGAATGGAATTTATTTTTGTATCTCTTGCTGCTGAACTTTATTGGTAATATATAAAAATGCTGATGATTTATGTGGATTTATTTTGTATCCTGCAACTTTCCTAAAGTTGTGAATTGTTTCTAGTAGTTTTTTAGTTGAGTCTTTAGGCTTCTCTACGTATATCATCATGTCATCTGCAAAGAGTGATAATTTGGTTTCCTCATTACCTACTCCAATTCCTTTAATCTCTTTTTCTTCTCTTACTGCCAAAGCTAACATTTCTAAGACAATATTAAATAATAATGGTGACAGTGGGCAGCCTTGTTTCCCTCCTGATCTTATTGGGAAGGGTACTAGTTTGACTCCATTACATATGATGCTTGCTGAAGGTTTTAAGTAGATACTACGAATCATTTTAAGGAAAAGCCCATTTATTCCTATACTCTCCAGTGTTTTTAATAGGAATGGGTGTTAGATTTTATCAAAGGCTTTTTCTGCATCTATGGAGATAATCATATGGTTTTTATTAATTTGGTTATTAATATTATTGATTATGCTAATAGTTTTCCTAATATTGAACCAGCCCTGCATTCCTGGTATAAATCCTACTTGATTTATTATTATCCTGGGGATGACTTTCTGTAATCTTGTTGCTAAAATCTTATTTACAATTTTTGCATCAATATTCATTAGGGAAATGGGTCTATAGTTTTCTTTCTCAGTTTTCTCCCTACCTGGTTTAGCTATCAGCACCATATCTGTGTCATAGAAGGAATCTGGTAGTACACCTTTCCCTATTTTTTCAAATTGTTTATAAAGTATTGGGATTAATTGTTCTTTGAATGTTTGGTAAAATTCACATGTAAATCCATCTGGCCCTGGAGATTTTTTCTTAGGGAGTTGATTAATAGCTTGTTCTATTTCTTTTTCCCAAAATAGGGCTATTTAAATAATTTATTTCCTCTTCTGTTAATCTGGGCAATCTATATTTTTGTAGATATTCCTCCATTTCATTTACATTATCAAATTTATTGGCATAAAGTTGGGCAAAGATACTCCTAATTAGTAATCTAATTTCATCTTCATTGGAGGAAAGTTCTCCCTTATCATTTTTGAGACTAATAATTTGATATTCCTCTTTCCTTTTTCTAATCAAATTAAGTAAAGGCTTATCTATTTTGTTTGTTTTTTCATAAAACCAACTCTTACTTTTATTTATTAATTCAATAGTTTTATTATTTTCATTTTTATTGATCTCCCCTTTAATTTTCAGAATTTCCAATTTGGTATTTAATTGAGGGTTTTTAATTTGGTCTTTTTCTAGCTTTTTTAATTGTAAGCCCAGTTCATTAATCTTCTCTTTCTCTGGTTTATGCAAGTAAGCATGTAGAGATATAAAATTACCCCTTATAACCGCTTTAGCCATGTCCCACAAATTTTGGTATGTTGTCTCATTGTTGTCATTCTCCTGGATGAAATTTTCGATTGTGTCTATAATTTGCTCTTTCACCCATTCGTTCTTCAGGCTTAGATTGTTTAATTTCCAATTAACTTGTGGTCTATTTTCTACTGGCCTTATATTACATGTGAGTTTTATTGCATCATGATCTGAGAAGGATGCATTTACTATTTCTGCTTTTCTGCATTTGATTTTGAGGTTTTTATGCCCTAACACATGATCAATTTTTGTATAAGTTCCATGAACCCCTGAGAAAAAAGTATAATCCCTTCTATCACCATTCAATTTCCTCCACAGATCTATCATACCTAACTTTTCTAGCCTTTTGTTAAACTCCCTAACTTCTTTCTTATTTATTTTGGAATTTGATTTATCTAATTCTGAGAGAGCAAGGTTGAGATCTCCCACTAGTATAGTATTACTGTCTATTTCTCCTTGCTTCTCTCTTAACTTCTCCTCTAGGAATTTGGATGCTATACCACTTGGTGCATATATGTTAAGTATTGATACTGCTTCATTGTCTATGGAACCCTTTAGTAAAATATAGTTTCCTTCCTTATTTCTTTTAATTAGATCTATTTTTGTTTTTACTTGATCCGAGATAAGGATTGCTACCCCTGCCTTTCTTTGTTCACCTGAAGCATAGAAGATTCTGCTCCAGCCCTTTACCTTCACTCTGTATGTATCTCTATGTTTTATATGTGTTTCTTGTAAACAACATATTATAGGATTCCTGCTTTTAATCCAGTCTGCTACCCACTTCCGTTTTATGGGAGAGTTCATCCCATTCACATTCACAGTTAAAATAACTATATCTGTATTCCCTGCCATCTTATTTACCCAGAGTTATGATTTTCTCTTCCCTTTCCCGTTTCTCCCTTCCCCCCTCCCCAGTACTTTGCTCTTGATGACCACCTCCAACCAATAATCCTCCTCCCTTTAGAGTCCCTCCCTCCTTTTTATACCTTTCCCCTAATCCTTCTATTAGTTTATCCCTTTCCTTTTCTCCCCTCCCTCCTACCTTCCCACAAGGAGGGTCAGGCCTTTCTTTGAAGCCAAATGTGTCTGATATACTCTCTTAGAGTCCAATCTAATGAGAGTAAGGTTTACACAATACTCATCTCCCTCCCTTCTTTCCCTTAATTATATTAGATCTTCTATGTCTCTTTATGAGATTTTGCCTTATTTTATCTCCTTTATTTTTACTTTATTTTGCCTACTTTCCCCCTTCCCCCCTTTTTCTTTTTCAGTATGGTATCCCTTCCACCTATAATTTCTTTTCCATTATTATCAAAGAAAAATCAAATTATACTGCCATTTTTAAAGGATGCCTATAGTAGAAATATAGTTCTCAAGAGTTTTCCTTTTTACCTTTTTATGCTTCTCTTGAGTTCTCTATTTGGAGGTCAAATTTTTTGTTCAGATATGGTCTTTTCATTAGAAATAGGTGAAATTCTCCTGTATCATTGAATGACCATCTTCTTCCCTGGAAGATGATGCTCATTCTAGCTGGATAACTTATTCTTGGCTGTAATCCAAGTTCTTTTGCCTTTCGGAATATCTGGTTCCAGGCCCTTCGATCCTTTAAAGTGGAAGCTGACAGATCCTGTGTAATTCTAATGACAGTTCCTTGGTATTTGAACTGTTTCTTTCTAGATGCTTGCAATATCTTTTCCTTGGTGCGATAGTCCTGAAATTTGGCCACGATATTCCTTGGGATTTTCATTTTGGGGTCTCTTTCTGGAGGTGATTGGTGAATTCTTTCAATGCCAATTTTGCCTTCTGATTCTAAAACATCAGGGCAATTCTCTTTCATGATTTCCTGGAAGATAGCATCCAGGTTCTTTTTTTCATCATGGCTTTCAGGGAGTCCGATAATCCTTAAATTGTCTCTCCTGGATCTGTTTTCCAAGTCAGTTGTTTTTCCTAGGAGATATTTCATATTTTCTTCTATTTTTTCATTTTTTTGTCTTTGTTTAACTGATTCTTGAAGTCTTATTGAGTCATTTACTTCTATTTGTTCAATTTTAATTTTTAAAGTATTATTTCTTTGAGTTATCTTTTTTAGCTCCTTTTGTAGTTGGCCAATTGAATTTCTTGATTCAATGCATTCTTTTTTCCATTTTGCCAGTTTTATTTTTCAGTGAATTGTTGTCTTTTTCCAATTCACCAATTTTGTTTTTCAGTGAATTATTGTCTTTTTCCAATTCACCAATTTTGTTTTTCAGTTCACCATGTTTATTTTCCAGTGAATTAGTGATTTTTTCCAATTCACCAATTTTGTTTTTCAGTGAACTGTTTTCTTTTTCCAATTCACCAGTCCTATTTTCCAGTTTTTGATATTTCTGTTGCCCTGATCTCAATTTATTTCCCCATTCTTCTTCTAGCTCTCTTTTGAGATTCTTAATGCAATCATCATCCAGGTAAGCCTTCTGAAAGGGAGACCAACTTAAGTCTGCCTTTGTGGCTTCATCTGGGATTGTTTTCATAATGTCAGGATCTGGGGACTGTTCTATTTTTTCTCTGTAAAAGCTTTCTATGGTGAGAGCTCTCTTCTGCTTCTTGCTCATGATTTAAAGTTGGGATATTGGCCAAAAGCAGAGAAAACTGCAACAATTTGTATTTGCCCTGGGGCAGTTTGCCGAGTTGACTTCCGGTCTGAGCCTGGTCGGGCTAGATTCACACTATGACCACTTTTCAGCTGCTCTCGATCCACCCTTTACCAAAGGCAGATCTGCCAAAGCACCTGCCCGCAAGCAGAGCAAATTGGCCCAGGCGTATCCCAGGGGCTTCCTGGGTGCCTAAAATCCACTCCTCTATTGCAGCCCTGACTTCCGCCCCGGCTGGAGTCTGATCAGGACCAGTGGCCGATTTCCCCTGAGGTTAACCTTCTCTGGAATTCTTTCAAGGTAGATTTTTGATAGAAGTGCATTGTAGTCCAAATGTTTCTTGGAGTCCTCACTCAAAAACCAGTTCAAAGGCTCACTTTATCTGGGTGTGAGGGAAGGTCCCAGGAGTTCACAGGGAAAGCTGTCTGCTGTTCGCCATCTTGGCTCCACCCCCCCTCTTGGTCATTTCTTACAGAACAATAACATTCATAACATTCATATACCATAACTTATTCTGCCATTCTCCAACTGATGGACATCCACTCAGTTTCCATTTTCTAGCCACTACAAAAAAAGCTGCCACAAATATTTTTGCACATGTGGGTCCTTTTCCCTTTTTTATGATCTCTTTGGGATACAGACCCAGTAGAAACACTGTAGATTAAAGGACATGTACAGTTTGATAGCCCTTTGGGCACAGTTCCATATTGCTTTCCAGAATGATTAGATCAATTGACAATTCTACCAACAATCTATTAGAGTCCCAGTTTGCCCAAGTCCCCTCCATCATTCATCATTATCTCGTTCTGTTATCTTTGCCAGCTTGAGAGATGTGTAGTGATATCTCAGAGTTGTCTTAATTGTTATTTCTCTGATCAATAGTGATTTAGAGGACTTTTTCATATAACTAGAAATGGTTTTAATTTCTTCATCAGAAAATTGTCTGTTCATATTCTTTGAGCATTTATCAACTGGGAAATGGCTTATATTATTATAAATTTGAGTCAATTCTCTATATATTTTAGAAATTAGGTCTTTTTTGAACCCTTGAATGTATTTTTCCCAGTTAATGCTTTCATTCTAGCATTTTCTACATTGGTTTTGTTTGTATAAAACCTTTTTAACTTAATATAATCAACATTACCCATTTTGTATTCCATAATGTACTCTAGGCCTCCTTTGGACATGACTTCCTTTCTTCTCCACATATGTGAGAGATAGACTATCATTTGTTCCTCTAATTTGCTTAATAGTATTCTGCTTTATGCCTAAATCATGAACCCATTTTAACCTTATGTTGGTATAGGGTTTTAGGTGTAGGTCAATGTCTAGTTTCCTCCATACTACCTTCCAATTTTCCCAGAATTTTTTATGAAATTGTAAGTTCTTATCCCAGAAGCTGGGGTTATGTATTTTCCATCATTAGATTACAACTCTCAATGACTAATGTATCTTTTTCTACTATCTACTGATAGTGAAATCTCTTCCACTGATCAATTACTCTATTTCTTAGTACCAAACAGTTTTTATGAATGCTGCTTTGTGAGATAGTTTTAGATCTAGTTCAAGTAGGCCACCTTAATTTGCATTTTTTTCATTAATTCCTTTGAAATTCTTTATCTTTTGTTCTTCTACATGAACTTTATTATTTTTCTAGCTCTATAATTTATTGGGTGTTTGGTATGGTACTGAATAAGTAGATTAATGTAATGCCATTTTGAAAACTGTTCATATCATTTAACCATTTATCTATTGAAGAATGTCTTTAAATCTTATATATTTATGTTAGTTGTGGATGCATCTTGAATAGCAAATCATTTTCAAAGCTTTTTGACACAGTTTTCCTTTGTTTTCCTTTTCAATCACCTAATCTACTATTTCTTTTAAATGCATTAATGCTGTGCATAGTTTTAAAATGTCAAATAATCATAATTATGTATTCCATCTTTGGTAATTACTCCTATTATTTTTTGTTGAAAAATGAATATACTTCCCTACTCACCAGTGAGATATACTTTTCTTCTTATTGTGTGTGTATGTGTAATTGTGTATATTTTTATGATGAAAGATCTTAATAATTGCTTGCCTTTTTTGTTGTCAATGAACATTAACTAGGTTAACTGTATTTCTGGAGGAATCCAAGCATACTTACTGGAACATGCATGCTATAAGTCAACCATAAGAACGATGGTAATTGACAGTAAATGGAAGAATATTTCATTGGTTCAAGTTGGGAAGGTAAAAAATAATCCAAAATATTTTAACATATAAAATTACAAAGGAATTATTGTGAAATACATTTATATGTATATATATGTACATATGCATATATATACACACAAATATAAAACAGTTTACAAGGACCAGCACTGAAGTCAAGAGAACTCAATTTCAAATCTGGTCTCAGACACAACACTCTCTGGCTGTGTGACCCTGGGCAAGTCACTCCAATTGCCTCAGAAAACAAAACAAAACAAAACAAAAAGACAAAAAAACCAAAAGAAAAGTTCACAGATATGACCTGAAAACACTGGTTGTTAAAATGAGTCATCCCCAATTCTGATGGACATGGTTCTCTTCAACAATGATGTGATTCAAACCATTTCCTATTGTTCAGCAATGAAGACAGTCATATACATCCAGAGAGAAGCCTGAGGGAACTTAATGTGAACCACAAAACAGCATTTTAATGCTTTCTGTGAATAATTCCATGCATTTTGTTTTCCTTCTTAGGTTGTTTTTTTTTTCTTCTCTCTTTCTAGATCTGATGTTTCTTGTGCAGTAAGATAACTGTATAGATATGTATACATATATTGGATTTGTCATATAATTTATCATGTTTAGCATGTATTAGATTACCTGTCACCTAGGGGTGAGGGGTGGGGAGAAGGAGGGGAAAAGTTTGGAACAAAAAAAAAGTTTTGCTTAGGTCAATGTAGAAAAATCACTCCTATGTTTTGTAAATAAAAAGCTTTTAATAAAAAAAATAAGAAAATGAAAAAAAAAGAAAATGAAAAAAAAGAAAAGATAAAATGAGTCATCCCTTAGTTAGTTGTTTCTATAGAGTCCTAAATTTTTCATAGCCATGTTCTGAATTGATAATGATAACAATGATAAAAAAAGGACAAAGTATAATTACAAAAACACAACATGCATTAAAAAATCTTAATTCTGAATTATTTAAAAAGTAATAAAGAATGGGCAAAGTAAATAATATCAATACTGACTATAATAATTTTATGCCAAATTTTAACCAGTGTAAATTTTTTGGCCATAACAAGAAGACCAGAAAGAGTTTTAATCAGAGAACAGCTGATTTATTTGCCAAACAGGAAAAAAAAGTGGCTGCAAAAGACAATCCTGGTTTAGAAAATAAACTCATTTGTAACTTTTTTTTTTCTTTTTGCTGAGGCAATTAAGGTTAAGTGACTTGCCCAGGGTCACACAGCTAGGTTATGTTAAGTGTCTGAGACCAGATTTGAACTCAGGTTCTCCTGATTTTAAGGTTAGTGCTCTATCCATTCCTCCACCTAGCTGCCTCATATTTGTAAAATTTTACAGAAAAGGGGGATACATGATTGTATTATCTTATAAAGTAAAGAGAAACATTGGAGAATAAAACCGATTTTATTTTTTTGTTTGTGTATCATTCACTCCATCAATCATCATTCAAATATCTCTGGAATGTCTTCTGTTCTGTAGTAATTACTTTAGAAATTTGGTGAATGGTATCTTACAGAATTATATTATATTGCAGGCAATTCTCATTGCCAGACTAGAGAAATCTCAGAGGAGGGCAGTCTGAATTGGTGAGACAATTAGATATCACTTTGAAGTAAGATTGGTTCAAATGAGTTGTTTTTCCTGAAAAAGGAAAGACTCAAAATGTATAATTTTATGTGTCTTTTGTTACTTTCAAAGGCTATGGAATATGAAGCACACACCCTCTTCTATAGAGGGCTGCTAAAGCTTATGATTAAAGCCAATTCACTTGAATGTCATGGCCCCACCTTGCAGTATGGTGTCCTCTTCAAGAACAAAGGACAGATAATAACCTCTGAAAATAAAATTGCTCCATTGGCAACCCAATTGGAATGGATAAGATGAGAAATACAACTTTTACTGCATTCCTTCTTCCCTCCTTCCTTCCCTCCTTCCCTTCTTTTCCTCCCTCCATCTCTCTGCATTCCTTCTTGTCCTCCCTTTGTTCCTTTCTCTCCTTCCCTTCTTTCCTTCTTCCTTCCTTTCTTCCCTCCTTCCTTCCTTCCTTCCTTCCTTCCTTCCTTCCTTCCTTCCTTCCTTCCTTCCTTCCTTCCTTCCTTCCTTCTTCCTTCCTTCCTTCCTTCCTTCCTTCCTTCCTTCCTTCCTTCCTT
>JAJPUD010009705.1:0-10537 GCA_023553655.1 Myrmecobius fasciatus | reverse complement strand
GATTCCTTCCTTCCTTCCTTCCTTCCTTCCTTCCTTCCTTCCTTCCTTCCTTTCTTCTCTCCTTTCCTTCCTTCCTTCCTTATTTTTTCCTTCCTATTTAGGAGTCATTGTGGCAGGGCTGGAATAGAATGCTCCCTTGTGCTATTTAACAATTTTATAAATGAGTTAAAGAATATCACAGAAGTCCTATTTATCAAATATGCAGTTAAAAATCTGGGGAAAGTAGATGACTCAATGCGTACCTAACCCCTTTCTTCCCTTTGATCTATAAATAATTTTTTTGAATCCAAGTTCCTTTCTTTATCTATCTTTTCATTTCTGGAACTTAGAATAATTCCTCATTCTTTTTGTTGCTTAATTAATGTTTGTTAAAATGTGTATTCAAAAAAGTTAAGGTTTTAGCAATATACAAACATCCTTTCAGTTATTCCTCAATAATAATAATAAAAAAAAGCAAAAGTATTTGGCACAATTATGACCAGACATGGCCCTTACATTTTTTGTTACTGGCAAATTTGATGATCTACTTTGAGTCATACAAATTGTTTTTCCCCTTAGCATATTTAATTTTTCAGTCATTTGATGGTAAATTCAAGGGTTGGATGTTTCTGGAGTAAAGTTAAAGGAAACCATAACTTTTAGTTATGAGTAAAATGAGGGCTTGATTTATGAAGTGTAATCCAGTTCATAAAACAAAATTAAATGATGGGCCCTCAAGTTAGACTTATTTCTTCTGATTTACATATTATGGTAAACAAGATTTATCAGATTAGTCCTTGGAAGTGAAGTATTTCATATGAGATTAGAAATTTATCATATGATGGCAGCTTCTTTGAAATAAATAAGATTATTTAGGGTGTCAACATGTTAATGGCATCAGGAGAGTGATAAAAGGATTTGGATCAAAGACAGAAGGTAGAATAGCTAAAACAGTGTAGAACAGGGTAAATAGACATTTAGGTAGAGAATAAACTAAGTGGTTACTGGTGGCAAAATGCTAAGATATCCAAATAAATCTCACATTTATATCCCCCCCCACGCTTTTGTCCCTAGGCTAAGCTAAATGGCAGAAAGGAAATTTGAGTGACAAATATAGGCATTGCAAATGCAAAGGTCTCAACATGCAATGCAAACTTCAGCAGAGCAGCTCTTTCTGAATAGAACTGATGACTGTAAAAATTCTTCAGCTTTACTAAGAATAGTTATGTAGTTATTGGCAGATATGCATAAACATAGTTGCCCACTGAGTTCCAAACTCAATAAGACCCCTATTTAGCAAACTAAAATAAGTTGTTTCAAAATAAACAATTGTAGGATGAGATTCAGGTGTTTTTATTTGTATGCTTTATTTTGTTTGGTTTTCCATGAAGGAATTTTGAGTATTTAAAGTCAAAAGGGTATCACATAAACCTTGAACAGGATTCCCAGGGTTAGTAGAATCAGCTAAGATATAGGTCCATTTGTTGAAGCAAATCTAGCTAAATTTAGCCTATTTTACCACCACTAGAACTTATTTTCTTTTTTAATTTTTATTTTTTATTAAAGCTTTTTATTTAGAGAACATATGAGTAATTTTTTAATATTGATCTTTGCAAAAATTTCTGTTCCAAACTTTCCCCTTCTTTCCCCCACACCCTCCCTTAGATGGCAGGCAGTCTAATATATGTTAAATATGTTAAAATATACAATAAATCCAATATATATATATATATGCATATATATATATATGTATACATATATTTATATACACATTTATACAGTTATCTTGCAGCACAAGAAAAATTGGATCCAGAAAGAGAAAGAAAAAAAATAAAAATTAAGAAGGAAAAACAATGCAAGCAAATATCAACAGAAATGCTATATTGTGGTCCACATTCAGTTCCCAAGGTCCTTTCTCTGGGTGTAGATGGCTTTCTTTTCATGACTTAACAATTACAATTGGTTTTAATCATCTCATTGTGGAAGATAACCATGTCAATCAGAATTGATCATCGTATCATGTTGTGCCATGTATAATGATCTCCTGGTTCTACTAATTTTACTTAGCTCAGTTCATTTAGGTCTCTTCAGGCCTCTCTGAAAGCATCTTGTTGTTCTTTTCTAATGGAACAATAATTTTCCATGACATTCATATACCATAATTTATTGATGGACATCCCCTCAGTTTCCAGGTTCTAGCTACTGCAAAAAGGGCTACCACAAACATTTTTGCACATGTGGGTCCCTTTCCCTTCTTTCATATCTCTTTGAGATATAGGCCCTGTAGAAACACTGCTGGGTCAAAGGGTATGCACAGTTTGATAACTTTTTGAGCATAGCTCCAAATTACTCTCCAGAATGGTTGGATCCATTCACAGGTCCACCAACAATGTATCAGTGTCCCCGTTTTGCCACATCCCCTCCAACATTTATCATTATCTTTTCCTGTCATCTTAACCAATCTGAGAAGTGTATAGTGGTATCTCAGAGTTGTCTTAATTTGCATTTCTCTGATCAATAGTGATTTGGAGCACCTTTTCATATGATAAACAAATAGTTTCAATTTCTTCATCTGAAAATTGTCTGGTCATATCCTTTGACCATTTATCGATTGGAGAATGGCTTGAATTTTTGTAAGTATGAGACAATTTCCTACATATTTTAGAAATGAGGCCTTTATCAGAACCTTTGAATGTAAAAATGTTCTCCCAATTTATTCCTTCCTTTCTAATTTTGTCTGCATTAGTTTTGTTTGCACAAAACCTTTTTAACTTTAATAATCAAAATTTCCATTTTGTGATAAAAAATGATCTTCTTTGGACACAAATTCCTTCCTCCTACACAGATCTGAGAGGTCCTATGTTATTCTAATTTGTTTATAATGTCATTCTTTCTGTCTAGATCATAAACCCAATTTGACCTTATTTTGGTAAATGGTATTAGGTGTGGGTCAATGCCTAGTTTCTGCCATCCTAGTTTCCAATTTTCCCCGCAGTTTTTGTCAACTTGTGAGTTCTTATCCCAAAAGCTGATGTCTCTGGGATAGTCAAATACTAGATTGTTATGGTCATTGATTATTTTGTCCTGTGAACTTAACCTATTCCACTGCTCCAATAGTCTATTTCTTAGCCATTACCAAATACTTTTCATGACTGCTGCTTTTATAATATAGTGTTAGATCTGGTACAGCTAGGGCAACTTCATTTGCTTTTTTTTTTCATTACTTCCCTTGAAATTCTTGAATTTTTGTTTTTCCAGATGAATTTTGTTGAGATTTATTCAAGGTCATAAATAATTTCTTGGGAGTTTGATTCATATAGTACTAAATAAATAGATTAATTTAGGTAATATTTTCATCTTTATTATATTTGCTCAACCTATCCAAGAACACTTGATATTTTTTCCAATTGTTTAGATCTGATTTTATTTGTGTGGAAAGTGTTTTGTAGTTTTGTTCGCATAGTTCCTGACTTTCCCTTGGCAGATAGATTTCCAAATATTTTATACTATTGACAATTATTTTAAATGAAATTTCTCTTTGTATCTCTTGCTGTTGGATTTTGTTCATGATGTATAAAAATTCTGTTGATTTATGTGGATTTATTTTGTATCCTGCAACTTTGCTAAAATTGGGGATTATTTCTAATAGTTTTTTAGTTGATTCTCTATGGTTCTCTAAGTATACCATCATATCATCTGCAAAAAGTGATAATTTGGTTTCCTCATTACCTCTGATTTCTTTAATCTCTCTTTCTTCTCTTATTGCCAAAGCTAGCATTTCCAATACAATATTGAATAGTAATGGTGATAGTGGTCAAACTTGTTTCACCCCTGGTCTTATTGGGAATGGTTCTAGTTTATCCCCATTACATATGATTCTTGCTGATGATTTTAAATAGATGAAACTGACTATTTTAAGGAAAAAGTCCATTTATTCCTAGAATCTTGTGTTTTTAATAGAAATGGGTGTTGGATTTTATCAAATGCTTTTTCTGCATCTATTGAGATAATTTTATGTTTTTTTGTTCATTTGGTTGTTGATATAATCAATTATGGTAATAGTTTCTTCTAATATTGAACCATCCCTACATTCCTGGTCTAAATCCTACTTAATCATGGTGTATTGCCCTGGGGATGATTTTCTGTCATCTCTTTGCTAATATTTTATTTAAGAATTTTGCATCAATATTCATTAGGGAGATTGGTCTATAATTTTCTTTCTCTGTTGTTGTCCTATGTGGTTTAATTATCAATACCATGTTTATGTCACAAAAGGAATTTGGTAGGAGCCCTTTGTTCATTACATTTTTCTTTTGTTTCTTTTTTTTTGTTTCCTATTTTTTTTCAAATAGTTTATATAGTATTGGAGTTTATATAGTACATAGTATAGTTACCAAACATTTAAAAGTTTGGTGGAATTCATATGCAAATCCACCTGGTCCTGGGGATTTTTTCTTAGGGAGTTGATTCATAGCTTGTTCTATTTCTTTTCACTAAAACTTATTTTCAAGATAACAATTAATAAATTTACTGAAATTTTTTCAGAATTGTTGATCAAAACCATAAGGTCTATTATATTGTCAAGCTACCTGATATGTTCTTACATTCTCAAAGTTCAAGGAACTTATGTTTCTTGGGGCCTTCAGAGCACCATATAGAAAGTTTAGTGGAAAGATATTCCAACTACTGAGAAAAACAAAAGAGGTCAAGACAAAGTCTGTGAGAAGATACATATTTACTGTTACAGTGGACTTAAACTTTATATCTTTTCTTCTGATTCCTTGTTTTCTCTATTGTCACCCTTACTAGATAAAAGAGAAGCCTAGAAACTGTTCAGAGGTCTTGCCCAACCTATCTTTTTCCAGTGAATTTTGTTAAGTGCCTATCACTGCCCATTAGCATCTAAACCTAAAATCAAGTTCACTGTTACAACAAAAAGGGTTAATTGAAATCAGTATTCTCTCTCATCTTTATTTGGAGATTTGGAAAGTCAAAAGGGATATCTAAAGAAGGAAGAGAAGTAAATCTGAATCTTACTTTATACAATGGCCAGAAATGACCCATGCAAATGAGAACAGACTTTCAGCTGAGGCCCTTTTTTAGGTTTTTGAACTGACATCTTGAAAATAGAAGTGGAAAGAGTCAGAAAAAAAATATAACCAAAGAAAATGGCAAGGAGTTTAAGGTTCTCTGTTCTTTGAGTCTTTTGTCAAGAAGAAAAAGTTCAAGCAAGTTAAGTTATCCTGGCTCTCTGCTTCAAGTTAGCTCAGGCCCTCTCCTCTTGCTAAGGTTACAAACAATGTAATGTAGGTTATACATCTATAAAATATTGAAAAACATGTTCCACATTAGTCATTCTGTGAAAGTAGAAACAAAATGAAAGAGAACAAGGAAAAACAACGTGAAACTATTTTGTGCTTTGATCTGCATTCAGATCCCATCAGTTCTCTTTCTGAATATGGGATGACATTTCATTATGAATCTTTTGGAATTATCTTGAATCATTTTATTACTGAGAAGAGCTAAGTAATTCATAGCTCTTCATTTTAAGTAACTTTTTTTAGGAATTTATACCTGGTTCATTATCTTCTTTTTCCTTTAAGCTCATGTCAAGAAATAAGGATAAACAAAAAAAATTTTGAGTGGTAGTAGAAGCTGCCCCATGGAGGATCCAACTGGAACTGGTCAGCTGGGCAATACAGATCTTTTACTTTCTTTTCTCTTCTTTGCTTTTCTTTTCATTTATTTTCTCTCCTCTCCTCTTTTCTTCTTTTCTTGTTTCTTTTCCTTCCTTTTCCTCTGTCCACCTAAATTTTCATACCCTTGTGAGTGCTCTGCCAAAAAAGATAGAAATTTTAATTAATGAAATTGATTAAATCAGAAATTATTAAAATGCTCTTGACTACAAATCTATTATTCTTTACATTCCAATGTAGAAAAGGGTGGGAGGGGGAATAGAGAGAGGGAGAGAGAGAGAAAAGTATCCATTAATTACTTATGGTATTTATTCCTAGAAATATAATATTATGATAAGTAAGCAATATAGTTCCTGACTTCAAGGAGTTTGAATTCTTTTGGGTGAAGATAACATGAAAAGAGGTGCTAGAGAGTAGTGGGGAAAAGAGAAACAATATTTCTATGGGTGACCTGCAGAGAGATTGACAGGAAGTGGCACAGAGACATAATTCCCAGCAAGATAAGGCAAACAATTCACCTATTATGTACAGCAAAACAGTCCAAGATTCTGCAAAAGAAGAGCAGATAGTGACAAAGGCAGGAAAGTATTGAAGAAATTCCTTTGAAATTAGAATTAGGGAAGAATAAGCCAAAAACTCCATGACACCTCAATAATCCATCCAAAAAAAATCAAATTAATGAAAAAAATAGAAGAAAATGTGAAATATCTCATGGGAAAAATAAGTGAACTAGAAAGTAAATTGAGGAGAAATAATTTGAGAATTATTACATTACTTGAAATCCATGATGAAAAAAAAAGAGCCTAAACCTCATCTTTTGGGAAATTTACATTGATATTCTAGAATTAAAGAGTAAACTGAAATAGAAAGAATCCAGTGATCAACTTCTGAATGAAATCCCAAAATGCAAACTCCCATAAATATTATACCCAAATTTTATAGCTCCAGTTCAAGAAGAAAATATCATAACTCACCTGAAAGAATTCTTTTAAATATCATGAAGATACAGCAAGTATTAAGCAAGATTGAGCTGTTCTATATTAAAAAATATGAGGAGTTGCAATGTGAAATTTTAGAAGGCAAGAGGATTAGGATTACAACCAAGAACCATCTATCCAGAAAAAAAAATGAATATATTCCCTCAGAGGGAAAAAATGAACATTCAGTGAAATGGAGGTCTTTGAAGCATGCCTGAGATGCATTGCTGAGATGAATAGAAAAATTGACTTTCAAATTTAATATTCAAAAGAAACATAAAAATGTTAACAGGAAAAAGAAATCATAAGAGATTCAATAAAGTTAAAGTGTTTATATGCCACCCTAGAGCTGTTAGAAGGAAACTACATAGACAGAGACCATAGGAGTAAGTTGAATATGATGGATTGATAACTAAAAAATAAAATTAAGGGGTGAGAAAGAGAAATTCACTGAGAGAAAAGGAAAAGAAGAAGAATGAGGTGGATTATCTCCCCCCAAAAAGTCATGAAAGATATTTTACATTTGTGGGGAAGATGATTGAGGTAAGGTAGGAACTTGGCCCTTATTCTCATCAGAATTGTCTTATACTGGGAATGACATGTACATTGAGGTGGTTATAGATATTTATCTTACCCAATGGAAAAAAGAAATGGAAGGGAATAAGAAAATTGCATGGGAATAGGGCACATTAGAAAAGGTAGAGATCAAGCAAAACACTCTTGAGGATGGACAGAGGGAAAGGAGAGAGAGAAGGATTAACAATGGGGAAAATAGGATGGAGAGAAATACACAGAAATTATAACTGAAAATAATTTTACAGAATATTTTTGACAAAGGTCTTATTTATTAAATATATAGAAAATAGAGTCAAATTTATAAGAATAAAAGTCATTCCCTAAATGACAAATGATCAAAGGAGAGATATTTGTAACTCATATTTTTAAAAAACTAAATACATGTAATTGGAGAAAATAAAGTATTTAATAAATATATGCTTCTCTTGAGTATTAAATTTGTTTAAAAACAATATAACTCCAAATGTGGTCACAAAGAGTCTGATATGACTAAAAATAAAAACTGCACACAACCACCAAGAGCAATGAAGTCAAATGTCTTGACTAGGGTCAACAATCAATATGTATCAGTAAAGAAATTTAAACCATGTCTTCTGGACTTCTCAACCAGCAGTAGCTGCCAAGGCCACACATTATTCCAATATAGTTCAAGAGGTAACTCTTAAACTATATTTAAATGGATAATGAAATCGATATCCATTTGATATGGAGGATATTTTTGCCTCCATATCAAAGGAAGAAAGCTTAGACAAATATTAAAAGTTGCTATGAAAACATACAAAAAAGGGAATCTATAAATCAAGATGGGATAGTTTATATGATTCATTAGCACTTGGTATTTTAGAGAAATTTATTTCCTTTTCCCCAAAATGGTTTCTTCCCAAAATGATTTTTCTATTGTGGAGGAAAAAAGCAGAATATTCAGATAGAAGGCCCCTGAGTCCCATTTCACTATTAGAAGCCTCAGTTCTTCTTAATAGGACACATAGACCTCTTTCAGACTATGGTTACATTGCAATGGTCCATTTCTTCATTACTCTAAATTATTTTCTCATTCAAAGTTATATATCTGACAGTATAAAATAAAACAGAAGTATAGATTAATTTCATCAGCTCACGACTTTTATTTGTGGGCTCCAGATTCTTTTTTTTCAGAATTTTGAGAACTCTGAATATTATGAACTATCATAGAATAACTGATCCTTTGTAAATTACCTTCAACACTTTCTCACTACCACTTTTTGTTAGAAATATTTTCCCTTTTAAGTCTCATTCACAAAGCAATAGTTTATATTTCATTGTTAAGGGATTCATCATCAAAACTGAAAATTTCCCTCTTTGAAATATATATGTTATAAGAATATATGCATGCATGTGTATATGTTTGCATGTTTATAAACATGTAAACATATGCATGTAGGCAAATATGTATGTTTGTTCATATTCATTATGTAAATTATCTAAAATAATCTAAAATTATGTAAAATCCACATATGTATGTATTTGCATATGTGCCTCAAGGGGGACTACCATATTTAAATAGATAGATAGATATGTAGATAGAAAAAATCATGGACTTGGCAGTTCTTGAAAGACACTCATATATTAAACCATCTTATTGTTTGAGATTGGCTGAAAAGTAAGTGAAATAAGTGAAATAACTTTATATATCATCTGTTCTAGCTATCTCATCTTACAAATTGTGAAACTGATTTCCAAAGAGAAAATCTTAATTTCTACCAATATCATATTGCAATTTGATAGCATAAATAAGCCCCCAAAATAGGTCTTACTTTTGATAAAAAAAAAATCTTATCCTTTCTAAGGTAGAATTTCCTCATCTTTTTAAAAAGCTTATCAATTGCTGAAATTGCTGAACTTTAAGATCTATCCAGTTCTAAATTTATTATCACATCATCATAAAATCCAATAGATAATAACCACTACAATAGTCCTTCAAATCACTTAAATCTAGCAAATGTTTTTAAAAGTAACTATTAAGTTTTATTGTACTATGCTTGGGGCAATAAAAACAAGAGTCATGGTCTCTGTCTTTAGAAAGTTAACATTCTAGTAAAGAAATACAAGTAATGATAATATAAAAACAAAAGTTCATCAGAGAAGTATAAAGAGTATTTTAAAGCATTGTTCTAACAAGCCTTTCTTTACAAGTATTAAAAACTACTTTCTTCCAAAAGAGGAATTATATCATTAGGATGTAAAGTAATATTACTTTCATTACTCTGCAACTTCCTTCTTCATCTAGTCCTATCCTTTTCACCTGGAACATCTTTGGTCTTCTAATCTTGAAATGCCCTGCTTAGCATACCAGTCTTATTCTCCTGCCTATGAATTTCTTATAGTATCTCCATTATAGGGAGGATAACTAAGCCATCATATCTTTATTGTCCTAATTGAATTTCTGATTTTCTGGATGTCAGTGTTATGCTTTACAAACTTACATGCCCTCTATCCTTAGCTTTTCTACTCCCTTTTGTGTGCTGTCTTCTCTCATAAAGATATAAACTCCTTAAGGCCGGGCACTGCTCTCTTTTTATGTCTTGTGTTTGTATCACTGAATTTAGCACAATATCTAAAAAATAACTTTTTGCTTTCTGACTGCCATAACTTATCCTTACTGTTTTTAAATTAAGACTCATTTTGTTCACACAAATCAGAAATCTGGTGTCTGAAAATGATACATGGCTGATAGGGCTGTTGACTCTGAGTGTGTCATGGCTATATCCATTAGCAAAAGACATTTGTAACTGAAGGTTCCTTCTCGATTCCCTACTATTAAAGTCTGGTTAACAAGAATTAAATATTCAATGAATTCAATTAACTCCATAATGACTATTTTCTTATGGACTGACATATTGCACTTATAAATTCAAGTACAAATATTGATTATCATGTATTAAAACAAAAATCATTTTTGTTTTACCATTATATTATCACAATATGTCAAACAAAAAAGAATATTATATTCTAAATATGGGTGCATATGGTGTTAAAATTAATATATAACATAAATACAATAACACACATGAATATATAAATTATTCATTATTAATGTAGGTATGAATATGCCTTACAGATTCATCAGTGGTTTCCTAGAACTTAGTTAAGTCCATCCCCTTATAAATGTCTTTAAATTATTCCAGAAAAAAATGAAAATGAAGGGAAATTAACAGAATAGTACTGAGAAAGACAAAATCTTACTCAACATAGCATGTTGGTTTAACAGTCAAAGACCAGCATCAATTTAGGGAATAGTCCCTAATTATTTTTTTCCAATATATTTATTTA